>JBAMBO010003420.1:0-201651 GCA_037044535.1 Lordiphosa magnipectinata
TATAAGTCCATTCTTTCTATCTCCAGCGCAGCATGCATATAGTAAGGGTAGATCTATTGATACAACACTTCACTCCCTAGTCTCAAAAGTAGAGCAATCACTTGAGATCTAAGAGAGCACTGGCGGCATTTCTCGACCTGCCCTGACAGATCTGAATGTGCAGGGACCCCTAGTAGAGTTCACTCGACTCTTGCTTACCAGTAGAGCAGTAAACTCTCAACTAGGGAATGCCTGCGCTCGAAGGTATGTGAATAGGGGCGCTCCTCAGGGAGGTGTTCTTTCGCCGTTCTATGGGTTTAACGGTAAACAAGCTGTTACGACTCATGGAAGAGTGAGGACATACTGTGATCGCCTAAGCGGACGCTATCGTCATAATAAACAGAGGCAAATTTCCGCAAACTCTTTGCAACTTAATGCAGGATGCGTAAGCGACACCTTCAGAGTGGACAGCTGGGTGTGGCCTTGGGGTCAACCCAACAAAAACAGAACTTGTGATGTTTACCAGGAAATATAAAGTTCCGGATTTGATTCCCCCTCGCTTAAATAACTTAGTACTAGAATTTAGCGACACGGCTAAATATCTTGGTATAGTACTTGATAAAAAACTATACTGGAACGAAAATATACTTGAACGGGTCAAAAAGGCGACCACAGCGCTGTACTCGTGCAAGCGCGCCATTGGCCGGAAGTGGGGCTTCTCCCCTCAAATTATACACTGGCTTTATTCAGCTGTCGTCCGCCCCATACTACTCTACGGAGTCTTAGTCTGGTGGCCGGTCTTGGGTAAACCCTCCGTTCTTAGGACTCTTTGCCAGGTGGGAGGCGGAGTTCTCAGTCCAGACCGAGGTATAGAAATGTCCTTTCGTCTTCCCGACCATTGTAGCGTCTTTCAGGCGGAGGTTGTAGCTATCCAGGAGGCTACCATCCATCTAAGAGAACTCGAGGTCAAGGAAGGAAATGTATTTATCTTTTCAGACAGTCAAGCTGCATTAAAAGCTCTTGACGTTAATACAAACAATACTCAAACTCTTACTGAGTGCCGCAAATCTCTGAATGAGATGGCTCAGCACTTTAAAATACGTCTTATGTGGGTGCCTGGACACCGAAACATTGAAGGACACAAGATGGCCGACAGGCTCGCTAGACTTGGCACTACCGCCCAGCTCCTATAAGCACAATAGGGGTGACTTTTGCGACATATAAATTGAGAATAAGGGAAACTACCTACAAGATGGCCACAAACCGATGGAGATCAATCCACACCTGTGAAATCTCTTGGCTAACTTGGCCCACTCTTAACTTCAAAAGAACCTTAACGCTGTTACGTCTAGGCGGGCAGAAGCCTCCCTACTCGTAGGAATTCTCACAGGACACTGTCTCATCGGCAGGCATGCCGCGAGACTTGGTATCAACCATAACGACTCTTGTAGAAGCTGTTGCTCAGTTGATGAAGAAGAAAGCGTTCAGCATCTTCTCTGCCACTGTCCAGCGCTCAGTAGGAGACAATTTGCCACCCTTGGTCAGCATTTTCTACCTAACATTTCAGCCGTCTCTGAAATAGAGATTGCTTTGCTACTCAAGTTTGTGCTGCTTTCTAAGTGGTTCGAAAGGGAAATCCCACCCTTAACTGTCTAAAAGTAAAAAATTTAGGTGTTATTTGTTATCACAATGGGCCTTTTTTGGCCTAAGTGAAGAAGCTTCACCGCTTCTGCCATCGCAACCTAACCTAACCTAATGACGCAGTTGCAAAAGCTGCCGAGGCTGGCATGTGTATGCATGACCGGAGCCATTCGTACCTGTCCGACAGAGGCCCTATAAGTACTGATGGAGCTAACACCACTCCACCATACCATCTGCTTGAAGAAAAAAGACACATTTCTCAGACTGACAGCAGAAAGAGTAGGCAGGAACTTCATAGTAAGCCTGAGGGACTCTGAAAGGTTGGAGAAGGAAATCCCTAAATCCTTCAACCCAGAGATGATATGGTTGTAGAGTTCCACTTCGACAAGAACTTCACTGTATTTGAACTATAGTGTAGGAGGCGGTTTGAGGTTTTAACCTTGAGTGTTTATTAAGAGCGCAATGCCATAGTATTTATACCAATCTGTTTACATTGATTCTTATGGACTAGGTATGCTTACATGTGTTAGAAGAGATCTTAATGCTAATCTTATGCTAGGCTTAATTACGGTACTTAGGAATATGTCTTACTTGCTTTTACTTATATGGGCCAAAGCTTAGATAAGAAGTTTGGCTTTATTGTAGGGCTTTTGGCTTGAAGCTTTTAAGCTTGAGCTTTGATAATGAAGCTTTGTCAGTTAAATAGTGAGCTTTGTTCTAGTGCATAGTGGCTGCCATAAGTTATCCTACATCTCCTTTTTTCGCAAAAAAAAGTATAATTTATTGTTCTTTTTTTTCCAAATGTATTCTTTAATTTATACAGAATTAGACATCTCAGCATAGGCTGGGATTCACGTACCCAAAGGGTTACGCTCTGTTGTCCTAAATATATCTTCATTTCTTTTTTTTGATAAGAGATAGTAATATTATTAAAATTTTGTTCTTAGTCTAAAAATTTTACTCTGTATAGGCTTACAATTTGTGTTTTATTTTTATTATCACTTATAGTTATTTTGTTATTTTTCCCTATTCCTACTACCTTATATTTTCCTATCATCAAAACTAATTGCCCTATTTTGATTGCTACTTCATTTGTTTTTCTATCATAATTTTTCTTTTGTTTTTCCTTGTATCTCTCTAGCATGAGCCTTGCTTTATTTTGTGCTATTTGTAGCTTATATTTAATTTCTTTATTATAATCTTCTAAATTATAAAATGGGTCAACTGTTGTGGATGAAAATGGAAGATCGGTTGGTTGTTTACCAAAGATCAACTCAAAAGGACAATAGCCATGTACTGTAGATAGAGTAGTATTAAAACAATATGTAAAGTATTGAAGATACTCATCCCAATCATATTTGTTTATTGATATGTATGATCTTAAATACTCGTTGAATGTTCTGTGGCTTCGCTCGATTGTTCCTAGTGTTTGATGATGATGGGCAGTTGAATTAATTTTGTCAATTTTAAAGTTTTTACATATTTCCGTTAGTACTGAGTTCATGTATTCTGTCCCCATGTCTGTGATAAAAGTTTTCATCGGACCAAATGTCTAAATACATTTTTCAATATTGCTCTTGCAACGGTTTTTGCGCTTTTGTTCGGTATTGGTGCAGTAATAAGGTATTTAGTCAAATCACATATCATTGTGACCGCGTATTCGTTTCCGTTTTCTGTTTTTGGTAATGGACCAATAGTGTCTATTATAACAATGTCAAAAGCTGTTGCAGGCGTTGGTGTCAAAGTCATAGGGGTTTTATTATGTTTGGTAATTTTAGCTAGCTTGCATTTTTCACACGATTTTACGTAAGTTGTTACCTGTCTTGTCATATTTTTCCAATAATATTTTCTTTTAATCTTTCTTAACATTCTTGATATTCCACAGTGTCCTCCTGATATTGGATTATCATGGTACCTTTTTAATATATTTTTAATTTCAACATCATTTTCTTTTAAGTTTGTTAATAATGGCAGAATAGTAATTTTTAATTTCTTCAAGTTTTTATTCCCTTTGCTCTTAAATTCGTTTACAGAAACTGTACTGAATAATTCATCTAATGGAGCTATTTGCAATATGTCAATGTTTCGTTCACCAGCTTCTTGTTCAAGCCTTGGAAAGAATCGATCTAGATCGAGTATTCCATTAATGAATAAATCATTAACTGCAAAAGCTGTTATCCCTGATTTTCCTTTTACTAATGAGCATTTTTGATCATTCAATTTTATTATACTCTGTACCGAAGGTACATAGAGTATATTAAGTTTGTGCAAAAGTATGTAACAGGGAGAAGGAATCGTTTCCGACCCTATAAAGTATAGATATTCTTGATCAGCATCAACAGCCGATTCGATATAGCCATGTCCGTCTGTCCGTCCGTCCGTCTGTCTGTCTGTCCGTCCGTCCGTATGAACAAAGAGATCTCAGAGATGGTAAGAGATAGAGGTTTGACATTTATGGGGCATATATTTCTTCTAATTGCAGGCAGGTCAAGTTTATTTTCAATTTTTGCCACGCCCTCTCCCGCCCCCGCAATTTGGAAAAACGTCATATCTCCTACAGTTTTGAAGATAGATCGTTTGTACCTTCTAAAGATCGATTTGCTGAAAGACAGCATTCTATTGAACGGCAATCTTAGTAGAGAGAGAGAGAGAGTGAAACTTAGAGATGAGCGCGTATAACTCGTGAGCAAATGCGAGCTGCGACGTTAAGGGTACAGAGTATGTTATAGTCGGGCTTGACCGACTTTCTTTCTTGTTTTAATATGTTTGTTGGCATCACACAATTTGATTGCGTCGTAAATCATTTGTGTCTTTTCTACTTGGAACTTGTGCTGTATGGAAATGTTTTCGATTTCTAAGTTTAAGGCAATTTCTCCTATTGATTGAACACTTTCCTGACATATCCCATTTAAGCTAGTGTACTTTGCTGTGTTTATTTCTGTTGGATTAATCAGTTTACTCTCTTTTATCATGCAGATATCTGCACCTGTGTCTAGAAGAAATTTAAGTAATTTTGTTTTGAGGTTTAAGAAAATGAAACTATTGTTGTTTAGACTTAGGGAGTATATTTTGTGTGTAATTAATTTGAATTCAGAGGACGTTCGGAGTTTTCCTGTTGATTATTTTCAGTTGCAACTCTTATATTGTTATTTCTGTTTTGATTATTATTGGTTCTATTATTATATCCGTTGTTTTGGTTATATTTGGTATTGTTATTTTTGTTGTTATATCGGTTGTTGTTATTATTGTTGTTATATCGCTTGTTATAATTGTTGTATCTGTAATTTTCATTGTTTCTGTTATAACTATTGTTATTCCAGTTTCTTTGACCATTATTGTTGTACTGCCATTGATTATATTGCCTGTTGGGCTTGTTGAAGTCTTGTCTCGTAAAGAGGATTGTGTTGTTTTGGCCAGTTGCGTCTGTGCAACTACTGACAAATTTAGAAACAACTTCATTCATGTTACTAAATTGTCCAGCTTCCATTATTGTTTTGACTTTTTCTATTGTGCAATTATGCGTAATTGCTTTTACAGCTGTCTGAGTAGCGTATTTAGTTGCTATTTCAGGTTTTAACTCGTCTAGAATATATGCTCGAGTGAGTGCTTTTGTTAAATTTTCAAGCTCTGTCGCATATGCAGTAGCGGATTTTTCGTTCAGTCTCATGTTCATCATCTTAGCTTCTAAAACTCCTACTGATTCTCCCTTAATATTATTTTTAAGCTTTAATATTATTTCGCTAATTGTCTTTTCGTTCGTAATCAATATTCTTGAGTCTCCCTTTAATTTTGTCTTAATGAAACGTACAGCTGTCGCTTCATGTGGTTCTTTAATGTCATCTTAAAGTTTAAGAGAGTCAATAAAACTTTGTAAGTTTTCAGCCTTTCCATCAAAATCGTGAACAAGCCTTGAGGCTGAGCTCAGAAATTCAAGAGGTGTTTGTGGCATATTGTTTTCCTTTGGTTTTTTTTCGATATCAATGGGTAGCTGTTCTTCTTCTTCTAGTCCTAAATCTGCTTTTTCTTCCATAGGATTAAATTCATAACTGGCTGGGCTCTCTAGTTGCTTAGGCAAGAATGCTATTATTTGATGTTTATTCGTAATATATTCTAAGTTATTTCTAAAAAGTAAGAAAGTATCATTCGCCTGTAGTTCCTGTAGTGTATTGAATTCAGTATAGTCTGCTCTTAATATTTCTCTAATTTTGTTTAAGTTCTCAAATAATATTTCTAAATGTTTTCCTACAGCTATTGATCTAATTGGTATATTTCTGTTAAGGCATTTGTAAGACTTATAAAAATGTTCTTTGTGAGTTTTGAGCTGAATAATTGTCCAATCCATATATTATTTAGGAAAAAGTGGTTGAGAGAAAAAAAATTTGGAACTCTTTTTAGTTAGGCCTCAAGCCACTGTGCTAAAATTTTTGAATTATTTTTACTTTGACTTCTAATCACTGTGCAGAAATATTTTTTCAACTCATTTTAGTTAGCCTGCTAACCACTGTGCGCCGATCATTTAGCTCCGAAAGCTTTTCAAGCTGCAGCTCTGTTTGAAAGCTCTTTCTTTTGTTTTGTTTAGGTTCCCTTACTGCAATTTTGTGAATGGAAAATGTTTTCTATGGGGTTCTTTAAATTTTAGGTTTTTTTTTTTTTTGAATCAATTCATTTTAATATAAGTATGCAAGTGTAAGAAGTGTGTATGTATGTACATATGTGTCTATTAATGTATAAATTCGAATGTAAGTGTGATTTCCCTCTAGTTCTGGTGGTGGCGATTGACCATGCTCGCACTACCTACTTGGCTGGTTCGTACACGGGTACTTTCCTAAGTAGCCCTATGGTAAACGATCGGCGAACCACCGAAAAAATAAAAATATTTATGACCTGTATATTCTATAACTTACCGCGAACCAGCGTACATGGGTACTTTCCTCAGTAACCCTATGGTAAACGAACGCCGAACCACCCAAGAAAAAAATATTTATGCCCTGTATATTCTGCAACCCACCGCGAACCAGCGTAAATGGGTACTTTCCTCAGTAATCGAACGCCGAACCAGTGTACGAAAAAAAATAGCGAAATAAGCGCAAAGCATAAGCGACGTTTCGGTTCTTTCGTTCGTCCACCCTTTTTTCTTTAAATAACAAAAACAAATGCAATGCTAGCAACGTTATTTTGTCTTCTACCTTGCACGCATTTTCTGCATTGCTGGAACATTCTTTGCTTTTGCCGTTTACTTTAATTTGTGACAGCATTTGCAGTAGACCTCAGCATCGAAAGTGAATAAAGTGAAAAAGTTACAAGAACAATAAAACAAGTGAATAAAATAAAAAATAAAAATTATTCACAAGGTAAGACAAGCACTTAAGTGATCTAATAACTAAAAAAATGTATAGCAACCGGCATATTAGAAGGCTCAAAAAAGAACATAAAAACAAGTATATATACAAATTAAATCGTGTAGCGGCAAACGAAGAAGTGACTGAAAATGAAAATTTATTTTGTGAACGCATTGACAGTGAAATTGAACATGTTGAGGAAATAGTTATTATTAATAACACTGACGGTGAACCAAATGTAGAGACGGAAAAGAAAAATAGCTTGAGTGAAGACCTAAAAACTTGGTTTTTAAGGCATAGGCCGACCCGTGAATGCGCTATGGACTTAGTAAATGTGTTGAAAAAAAATAATTTGGACGTCGCTCCATTTTACAAGTACACTTCGCAAAAAAAAAACAGATTTAACACAAATCGACGGCGGTCATTATTTACACATAGGAATTCAAAATCAACTGGATACACTTTCGTGCTCAATTAATTTAAATGATCATTTATATTTTGATATTAACATTGACGGTATTCCCCTTTTTAAAAGTTCTAACGCACAGCTTTGGCCCATTCTCATTCGGTTAGTAAACGTAATAAATTCACCCATATTGCCTGTTGGAATATTTTTGGGCAAATCTAAGCCATACGAATGTGATGAATTTTTAAGCAAATTTATTTCTGAGTTGGAGTTCATAATAAATAATGGAATTGAGATAGGCAACAAGTGCATTAAAATGAGTCTAAGAGCAATTGTTTGTGATGCTCCAGCCAGGGCTTTCATTAGTGGGACTCCTGGACATACATCGTCACATGGATGTTCAAAGTGTAACCAAGTAGCACGAAAATTAAATGGTGTTTTAACTTACAAAACAGAGTGTGGAGACTTAATAACAGACGAAGATTTTAGGAACAGAAAATACTCCGATCACCATACAAAACAATATTTGACAAAGAAGTCCCCCTTTGAGAAGTTACACATCAGAATGGTTACTCAGATTCCCTTGGACTGTATGCACCTAATCGATTTAGGAGTCATGCGCAAATTTATAGTGAAAATAATGACCAATAAAATTTGCACTAAAATAGCAAAAGCCAATATAGCAAGAGTATCTCAAAACTAAGGTCCTTACGTAAAAATGTACCAAAAGAATTTGTAAGAAAGCCTAGAGAGCTAAATGAAGTTTTAAAATGGAAAGCCACCGAGTTTAGGCAATTTTTACTATACACAGGTATTTGTGTTCTTAAAAACGAATTAACTGATGATCAGTACTACGTTTTTCTTTTACTACATTGCGCCTATAGGATGTTGTGCTGCCCAAAGCAAAGAGAATCAAATTTGGAAACCTGTCAGCGCATGTTGCACCTATTTGTTGAAAATTTCTTAGTCATATTTGGCGACAATAGTGTTTCGAATAATATTCATAGCTTGCTGCATATAAAAGACACAATAAAACAAGTTGGCGATCCTATTGAGGGCTCCGCATACGCTTTCGAAAACTATTTACAGGGTCTAAAGCGTTCTGTTCGAAAGCCAACAAAAATACTAGAACAAATACATAGGCGAATAGACGAAGAGAGGTTTACACCTTCTGTATTCAACTCTGAACCCAAAATAAACCATAAATTTATTACATTTAAGGGATGCACATTGACACAAAAGGCACCTGACATTTACTGCTATCTTAAAGGCGGTATTCTTATAGTTGTTGTGTCTATTTCCCAAGATTCTGATCTGGCAAATTAAAGGACGGCGACTAATAAACTTGAGGAACTTCTATACAGAACCCATAAACTCTTCAAGCATTGGAATTTATCTTGTAGACGCGGAACCTTCACCAACTGAAGAAATTTTTCTATTAAACCAATTGGAATATAAGGCGATCGCGATTCCGTGTTTAAATGAGTTAATAATTATGCCAATGCTACACCATATAAACAATTAAGTTGCTTGTCTTACTTTTTTGAACTCTAAGACTCTACTACAATTTGAAAAGGAGGTTTTTAGTCCGTAGGCACGTGAGGCACTCATGCTGAGCGTGAATCGGGCATGTCCTACACGACGGCGTGTGGGATATCTTTAGAAGATTTTCCTTCCCCGTTTCGCATAACGAAAAAAAAAAAAAAATTTAGAGTGTTTTAGTGATCTCTTAATAATTATTATTTTTTAAAATCATAATTTTTCAGAAGCAAAATGTCTGGAACCCGTCAAAAAAAAATTAAGCGTAGCGATTTCACCACAAGCGGTAAGTGTAAAAGTTTATATGTACATAAAGTAAATGTAAAATAATTGGAAATGGAAAATTTTATTAATATATTTCAGAGGACCAAACCAATTGCCACTGTTCTGCTGCCATAGAGCGCCTGGAAGCAACAATGAACGCTCTGTTGAATGAGGTTCACGCTTTGCGAGGTATGTTTTCACTCATAGGGCCGTGTTCCGCATTCTGGGTCGACTTCATGATAACGTTAAGTCCATTCTTTCTATCTCCAGCGCAGCATGCATATAGTAAGGGTAGATCTATTGATACAACACTTCACTCCCTAGTCTCAAAAGTAGAGCAATCACTTGAGATCTAAGAGAGCACTGGCGGCATTTCTCGACCTGCCCTGACAGATCTGAATGTGCAGGGACCCCTAGTAGAGTTCACTCGACTCTTGCTTACCAGTAGAGCAGTAAACTCTCAACTAGGGAATGCCTGCGCTCGAAGGTATGTGAATAGGGCGCTCCTCAGGGAGGTGTTCTTTCGCCACTAAACAAGCTGTTACGACTCATGGAAGAGTGAGGACATACTGTGATCGCCTAAGCGGACGCTATCGTCATAATAAACAGAGGCAAATTTCCGCAAACTCTTTGCAACTTAATGCAGGATGCGTAAGCGACACCTTCAGAGTGGACAGCTGGGTGTGGCCTTGGGGTCAACCCAACAAAAACAGAAATTCCCCCTCGCTTAAATAACTTAGTACTAGAATTTAGCGACACGGCTAAATATCTTGGTATAGTACTTGATAAAAAACTATACTGGAACGAAAATATACTTGAACGGGTCAAAAAGGCGACCACAGCGCTGTACTCGTGCAAGCGCGCCATTGGCCGGAAGTGGGGCTTCTCCCCTCAAATTATACACTGGCTTTATTCAGCTGTCGTCCGCCCCATACTACTCTACGGAGTCTTAGTCTGGTGGCCGGTCTTGGGTAAACCCTCCGTTCTTAGGACTCTTTGCCAGGTGGGAGGCGGAGTTCTCAGTCCAGACCGAGGTATAGAAATGTCCTTTCGTCTTCCCGACCATTGTAGCGTCTTTCAGGCGGAGGTTGTAGCTATCCAGGAGGCTACCATCCATCTAAGAGAACTCGAGGTCAAGGAAGGAAATGTATTTATCTTTTCAGACAGTCAAGCTGCATTAAAAGCTCTTGACGTTAATACAAACAATACTCAAACTCTTACTGAGTGCCGCAAATCTCTGAATGAGATGGCTCAGCACTTTAAAATACGTCTTATGTGGGTGCCTGGACACCGAAACATTGAAGGACACAAGATGGCCGACAGGCTCGCTAGACTTGGCACTACCGCCCAGCTCCTATAAGCACAATAGGGGTGACTTTTGCGACATATAAATTGAGAATAAGGGAAACTACCTACAAGATGGCCACAAACCGATGGAGATCAATCCACACCTGTGAAATCTCTTGGCTAACTTGGCCCACTCTTAACTTCAAAAGAACCTTAACGCTGTTACGTCTAGGCAGGCAGAAGCCTCCCTACTCGTAGGAATTCTCGCAGGACACTGTCTCATCGGCTGGCATGCCGCGAGACTTGGTATCAACCATAACGACTCTTGTAGAAGCTGTTGCTCAGTTGATGAAGAAGAAAGCGTTCAGCATCTTCTCTGCCACTGTCCAGCGCTCAGTAGGAGACAATTTGCCACCCTTGGTCAGCATTTTCTACCTAACATTTCAGCCGTCTCTGAAATAGAGATTGCTTTGCTACTCAAGTTTGTGCTGCTTTCTAAGTGGTTCGAAAGGGAAATCCCACCCTTAACTGTCTAAAAGTAAAAAATTTAGGTGTTATTTGTTATCACAATGGGCCTTTTTTGGCCTAAGTGAAGAAGCTTCACCGCTTCTGCCATCGCAACCTAACCTAACCTAATGAAGCAGTTGCAAAAGCTGCCGAGGCTGGCATGTGTATGCATGACTGGAGCCATTCGTACCTGTCCGACAGAGGCCCTATAAGTACTGATGGAGCTAACACCACTCCACCATACCATCTGCTTGAAGAAAAAAGACACATTTCTCAGACTGACAGCAGAAAGAGTAGGCAGGAACTTCATAGTAAGCCTGAGGGACTCTGAAAGGTTGGAGAAGGAAATCCCTAAATCCTTCAACCCAGAGATGATATGGTTGTAGAGTTCCACTTCGACAAGAACTTCACTGTATTTGAACTATAGTGTAGGAGGCGGTTTGAGGTTTTAACCTTGAGTGTTTATTAAGAGCGCAATGCCATAGTATTTATACCAATCTGTTTACATTGATTCTTATGGACTAGGTATGCTTACATGTGTTAGAAGAGATCTTAATGCTAATCTTATGCTAGGCTTAATTACGGTACTTAGGAATATATCTTACTTGCTTTTACTTATATGGGCCAAAGCTTAGATAAGAAGTTTGGCTTTATTGTAGAGCTTTTGGCTTGAAGCTTTTAAGCTTGAGCTTTGATAATGAAGCTTTGTCAGTTAAATAGTGAGCTTTGTTCTAATGCATAGTGGCTGCCATAAGTTATCCTACATCTCCTTTTTTCGCAAAAAAAGTATAATTTATTGTTCTTTTTTTTCCAAATGTATTCTTTAATTTATACAGAATTAGACATCTCAGCATAGGCTGGGATTCACGTACCCAAAGGGTTACGCTCTGTTGTCCTAAATATATCTTCATTTCTTTTTTATACTCTGTACCGAAGGTACATAGAGTATATTAAGTTTGTGCAAAAGTATGTAACAGGGAGAAGGAATCGTTTCCGACCCTATAAAGTATATATATTCTTGATCAGCATCGACAGCCGAGTCGATATAGCCATGTCCGTCTGTCCGTCCGTCCGTCCGTCCGTCCGTCCGTCCGTCCGTCCGTCCGTCCGTCCGTCCGTCCGTATGAACGAAGAGATCTCAAAGATGGTAAGAGATAGAGGTTTGACATGTATGGGACATATATTTCTTATACTTGCAGGCAGATCAAGTTTATTTTCAATTTTTGCCACGCCCCCTCCCGCCTCCGCAATTTGGAAAAAACTTCATATCTCCTACAGTTTTGGAGATAGATCGTTCGTTCCTTCTAGAGATACCTTGCAAATAAAATTATTTATCGATTTGCTGAAGGAATGATAAAGATCGGATGAACCATACTCAAGTTATGGGCAAAAAACGGCCAGTTAACAGCAACATACCCTAACCGTTCAACACAGACAATCTTAGTGCGTGAGAGAAAGAGAGAGAGAGACAGAAACTTAGAGAGCGCACCGCGTTGTGCGCGGGGTGTTCACTGGCCGTTTGCCTCCTGAGCAAAAGCGAGTGTAAGGGTACAGAGTATGTTATAGTCGGGCTTGACCGACTTTCTTTCTTGTTTTGATAAGAGATAGTAATATTATTAAAATTTTGTTCTTAGTCTAAAAATTTTACTCTGTATAGGCTTACAATTTGTGTTTTATTTTTATTATCACTTATAGTTATTTTGTTATTTTTCCCTATTCCTACTACCTTATATTTTCCTATCATCAAAACTAATTGCCCTATTTTGATTGCTACTTCATTTGTTTTTCTATCATAATTTTTCTTTTTTTTTTCCTTGTATCTCTCTAGCATGAGCCTTGCTTTATTTTGTGCTATTTGTAGCTTATATTTAATTTCTTTATTATAATCTTCTAAATTATAAAATGGGTCAACTGTTGTGGATGAAAATGGAAGATCGGTTGGTTGTTTACCAAAGATCAACTCAAAAGGACAATAGCCATGTACTGTAGATAGAGTAGTATTAAAACAATATGTAAAGTATTGAAGATACTCATCCCAATCATATTTGTTTATTGATATGTATAATCTTAAATACTCGTTGAATGTTCTGTGGCTTCGCTCGATTGTTCCTAGTGTTTGATGATGATGGGCAGTTGAATTAATTTTGTCAATTTTAAAGTTTTTACATATTTCCGTTAGTACTGAGTTCATGTATTCTGTCCCCATGTCTGTGATAAAAGTTTTCATCGGACCAAATGTCTAAATACATTTTTCAATATTGCTCTTGCAACGGTTTTTGCGCTTTTGTTCGGTATTGGTGCAGTAATAAGGTATTTAGTCAAATCACATATCATTGTGACCGCGTATTCGTTTCCGTTTTCTGTTTTTGGTAATGGACCAATAGTGTCTATTATAACAATGTCAAAAGCTGTTGCAGGCGTTGGTGTCAAAGTCATAGGGGTTTTATTATGTTTGGTAATTTTAGCTAGCTTGCATTTTTCACACGATTTTACGTAAGTTGTTACCTGTTTTGTCATATTTTTCCAATAATATTTTCTTTTAATCTTTCTTAGCATTCTTGATATTCCACAGTGTCCTCCTGATATTGGATTATCATGGTACCTTTTTAATATATTTTTAATTTCAACATCATTTTCTTTTAAGTTTGTTAATAATGGCAGAATAGTAATTTTTAATTTCTTCAAGTTTTTATTCCCTTTGCTCTTAAATTCGTTTACAGAAACTGTACTGAATAATTCATCTAATGGAGCTATTTGCAATATGTCAATGTTTCGTTCACCAGCTTCTTGTTCAAGCCTTGGAAAGAATCGATCTAGATCGAGTATTCCATTAATGAATAAATCATTAACTGCAAAAGCTGCTATCCCTGATTTTCCTTTTACTAATGAGCATTTTTGATCATTCAATTTTATTATACTCTGTACCGAAGGTACATAGAGTATATTAAGTTTGTGCAAAAGTAAGTAACAGGGAGAAGGAATCGTTTCCGACCCTATAAAGTATAGATATTCTTGATCAGCATCAACAGCCGATTCGATATAGCCATGTCCGTCTGTCCGTCCGTCCGTCTGTCTGTCTGTCCGTCCGTCCGTATGAACGAAGAGATCTCAGAGATGGTAAAAGATAGAGGTTTGACATTTATGGGGCATATATTTCTTCTAATTGCAGGCAGATCAAGTTTATTTTCAATTTTTGCCACGCCCTCTCCCGCCCCCGCAATTTGGAAAAACGTCATATCTCCTACAGTTTTGAAGATAGATCGTTTGTACCTTCTAGAGATACCTTGTAAACAAAATTATTTATCGATTTGCTGAAAGACAGCATTCTATTGAACGGCAATCTTAGTGAGAGAGAGAGAGAGAGAGAGAGAGAGAGTGAAACTTAGAGATGAGCGCGTATAACTCGTGAGCAAATGCGAGCTGCGACGTTAAGGGTACAGAGTATGTTATAGTCGGGCTTGACCGACTTTCTTTCTTGTTTTAATATGTTTGTTGGCATCACACAATTTGATTGCGTCGTAAATCATTTGTGTCTTTTCTACTTGGAACTTGTGCTGTATGGAAATGTTTTCGATTTCTAAGTTTAATGCAATTTCTCCTATTGATTGAACACTTTCCTGACATATCCCATTTAAGCTAGTGTAATTTGCTGTGTTTATTTCTGTTGGATTAATCAGTTTACTCTCTTTTATCATGCAGATATCTGCACCTGTGTCTAGAAGAAATTTAAGTAATTTTGTTTTGAGGTTTAAGAAAATGAAACTATTGTTGTTTAGACTTAGGGAGTATATTTTGTGTGTACTTAATTTGCAATTCAGAGGACGTTCGGAGTTTTCCTGTTGATTATTTTCAGTTGCAACTCTTATATTGTTATTTCTGTTTTGATTATTATTGGTTCTATTATTATATCCGTTGTTTTGGTTATATTTGGTATTGTTATTTTTGTTGTTATATCGGTTGTTGTTATTATTGTTGTTATATCGCTTGTTATAATTGTTGTATCTGTAATTTTCATTGTTTCTGTTATAACTATTGTTATTCCAGTTTCTTTGACCATTATTGTTGTACTGCCATTGATTATATTGCCTGTTGGGCTTGTTGAAGTCTTGTCTCGTAAAGAGGATTGTGTTGTTTTGGCCAGTTGCGTCTGTGCAACTACTGACAAATTTAGAAACAACTTCATTCATGTTACTAAATTGTCCAGCTTCCATTATTGTTTTGACTTTTTCTATTGTGCAATTATGCGTAATTGCTTTTACAGCTGTCTGAGTAGCGTATTTAGTTGCTATTTCAGGTTTTAACTCGTCTAGAATATATGCTCGAGTGAGTGCTTTTGTTAAATTTTCAAGCTCTGTCGCATATGCAGTAGCTGATTTTCCGTTCAGTCTCATGTTCATCATCTTAGCTTCTAAAACTCCTACTGATTCTCCCTTAATATTATTTTTAAGCTTTAATATTATTTCGCTAATTGTCTTTTCGTTCGTAATCAATATTCTTGAGTCTCCCTTTAATTTTGTCTTAATGAAACGTACAGCTGTCGCTTCATGTGGTTCTTTAATGTCATCTTAAAGTTTAAGAGAGTCAATAAAACTTTGTAAGTTTTCAGCCTTTCCATCAAAATCGTGAACAAGCCTTGAGGCTGAGCTCAGAAATTCAAGAGGTGTTTGTGGCATATTGTTTTCCTTTGGTTTTTTTTCGATATCAATGGGTAGCTGTTCTTCTTCTTCTAGTCCTAAATCTGCTTTTTCTTCCATAGGATTAAATTCATAACTGGCTGGGCTCTCTAGTTGCTTAGGCAAGAATGCTATTATTTGATGTTTATTCGTAATATATTCTAAGTTATTTCTAAAAAGTAAGAAAGTATCATTCGCCTGTAGTTCCTGTAGTGTATTGAATTCAGTATAGTCTGCTCTTAATATTTCTCTAATTTTGTTTAAGTTCTCAAATAATATTTCTAAATGTTTTCCTACAGCTATTGATCTAATTGGTATATTTCTGTTAAGGCATTTGTAAGACTTATAAAAATGTTCTTTGTGAGTTTTGAGCTGAATAATTGTCCAATCCATATATTATTTAGGAAAAGTGGTTGAGAGAAAAAAAATTTGGAACTCTTTTTAGTTAGGCCTCAAGCCACTGTGCTAAAATTTTTGAATTATTTTTACTTTGACTTCTAATCACTGTGCAGAAATATTTTTTCAACTCATTTTAGTTAGCCTGCTAACCACTGTGCGCCGATCATTTAGCTCCGAAAGCTTTTCAAGCTGCAGCTCTGTTTGAAAGCTCTTTCTTTTGTTTTGTTTAGGTTCCCTTACTGCAATTTTGTGAATGGAAAATGTTTTCTATGGGGTTCTTTAAATTTTAGGCTTTTTTTTTTTTTTTGAATCAATTCATTTTAATATAAGTATGCAAGTGTAAGAAGTGTGTATGTATGTACATATGTGTCTATTAATGTATAAATTCGAATGTAAGTGTGATTTCCCTCTAGTTCTGGTGGTGGCGATTCACCATGCTCGCACTACCTACTTGGCTGGTTCGTACACGGGTACTTTCCTAAGTAGCCCTATGGTAAACGAACGGCGAACCACCGAAAAAGTAAAAATATTTATGACCTGTATATTCTGCAACCCACCGCGAACCAGCGTACATCGGTACTTTCCTCAGTAACCCTATGGTAATCGAACGCCGAACCAGTGTACGAAAAAACATAGTCGAAAAAAGCGCAAAGCATAAGCGAAATTTCGGTTCTTTCGTTCGTCCACGCATTTTTCGTTAAATAACAAAAACAAATGCAATGCTAGCACTGTTATTTTGTCTTCTAGCTTGCACGCACTTTCTGCATTGCTGGAACATTCTTTGCTTTTGCCGTTTACTTTAATTTGTGACAGCATTTGCAGCAGACCTCAGCATCGAAAGTGAAGAAAGTGAAAAAGTTACAAGAACAATAAAACAAGTGAATAAAATAAAAAATAAAATTATTTACAAGGTAAGACAAGCACTTAAGTGATCTAATAACTAAAAAAATGTATAGCAACCGGCATATTAGAAGGCTCAAAAAAGAACATAAAAACAAGTATATATACAAATTAAATCGTGTAGCGGCAAACGAAGAGGTGACTGAAAATGAAAATTTATTTTGTGAATGCATTGACAGTGAAATTGAACATGTTGATGAAATAGTTATTATTAATAACATTGACGGTGAAAAAAATGTAGAAACGGAAAAGAAAAATAGCTTGAGTGAAGACCTAAAAACTTGGTTTTTAAGGCATAGGCCGACCCGTGAATGCGCTATGGACTTAGTAAATGTGTTGAAAAAAAATAATTTGGACGTCGCTCCATTTTACAAGTACACTTCGCAAAAAAACCCAGATATAACACAAATCGATGGCGGTCATTATTTACACATAGGAATTCAAAATCAACTGGATAGACTTTCGTGCTCAATAAATTTAAATGATCATTTAAATTTTGATATTAACTTTGACGGTATTCCCCTTTTCAAAAGTTCTAACGCACAGCTTTGGCCCATTCTCATTCGGTTAGTAAACGTAATAAATTCACCCAGATTGCCTGTTGGAATATTTTTGGACAAATCTAAGCCATACGACTGAAGAATTTTTAAGCAAATTTATTTCTGAGTTGGAGTTCTTAATAAATAATGGAATTGAGATAGGCAACAAGTACATTAAAATGAGTCTAAGAGTAATTGTTTGTGATGCTCCAGCCAGGGCTTTCATTAGGGGGACTCCTGGACATACATCGTCACATGGATGTTCAAAGTGTAACCAAGTAGCACGAAAATTAAATGGTGTTTTAACTTACAAAACAGAGTGTGGAGACTTAATAACAGACGAAGATTTTAGGAACAGAAAATACTCCGATCACCATACAAAACAATATTTAACAAAGAAGTCCCCCTTTGAGAAGTTAAACATCAGAATGGTTACTCAGCCCGACTTTGACATACTTTGTACCCTTACACTTACATTTGCTCACGAGTCAAACGGCCAGTTAATACCCCGCGCGCAACGCGGTGCGCTGTCTAACTTTCACTCTCTCTCTCTCTCTCTCTCACTAAGATTGCCTCTATTGAACGGTTATGGAATGTTGCTGTGGTTATGGGTGAGTGTTAACTGTAAAATAAAATTTGCACTAAAATAGCAAAAGCCAATATAGCAAGAGTATCTCAAAAACTAAGGTCCTTACGTAGAAATGTACCAAAAGAATTTGTAAGAAAGCCTAGAGAGCTAAATGAAGTTTTAAAATGGAAAGCCACCGAGTTTAGGCAATTTTTACTATACACACGTATTTGTGTTTTTAAAAACGAATTAACTGATGATCAGTACTACGTTTTTCTTTTACTACATTGCGCCTATAGGATGTTGTGCTGCCCAAAGCAAAGAGAATCAAATTTGGAAACCTGTCAGCGCATGTTGCACCTATTTGTTGAAAATTTCCCAGTCATATTTGGCGACAATAGTGTTTCGTATAATATTCATAGCCTGAGGCATATAAAAGACACAATAAAACAAGTTGGCGATCCTGTTGAGGGCTCCGCATACGCTTTCGAAAACTATTTACAGGGTCTAAAGCGTTCTGTTCGAAAGCCAACAAAAATACTAGAACAAATACATAGGCGAATAGACGAAGAGAGGTTTACACCTTCTGTATTCAACTCTGAACCCAAAATAAACCATTGACACAAAAGGCACCTGACAATTACTGCTATGTTAAAGGCGGTATTCTTATAGTTATTGTGTCTATTTCCCAAGATTCTGACGGGCAAATTAAAGGACGGCGACTGGGAAACTTGAGGAACTTCTATACAGAACCCATAACTCTTCAAGCATAGGAATTTATCTTGTAGACGCGGAACCTTCACCAACTGAAGAAATTTTTCTATTGAACCAATTGGAATATAAGGCGATCGCGATTCCGTTTTTAAATGAGTTAATAATTATGCCAATGCTACACCATATAAACAATTAAGTTGCTTGTCTTAGTTTTTTGAACTCTAAGACTCTACTACAATTTGAAAAGGAGGTTTTTAGTCCGTAGGCACGTGAGGCACTCATGCTGAGCGTGAATCGGGCATGTCCTACACGACGGCGTGTGGGACATCTTTAGAAGATTTTCCATCCCCGTTTCGCATAACGAAAAAAAAATTATTGAGTGTTTTAGTGATCTCTTAATAATTATTATTTTTTAAAATCAAAATTCTTCAGATGCAAAATGTCTGGAACCCCTCAAAAAAAAATTAAGCGTAGCGATTTCACCACAAGCGGTAAGTGTAAAAGTTTATATGTACATAAATTAATTATCAATCAATTAATTAATAAATTATCAATATATTTCAGAGAACCAAACCAATTGCCATTGTTCTGCTGCCATAGAGCTCCTGGAAGCAGCAATGAACGCTCTGTTGAATGAGGTTCACGCTTTGCGAGGTATGTTCTATCTCATAGGGCCGTGTTCCGCATTCTGGGTTGACTTTCATGATAACGTTTGTATTTCGTACTGAAGTTGTTTAAGTTTATATGCTAATGACAAGCAAATCTGTGTTTACAAGATCTGTTTTCTTTAGTATTTAATTCCCTTTTGGTTGAGCAATCACTTTTAGCCATGTTAGAATAACTACAAGGTATGTTTCTCACCTTCTTTACAACGATATTAAATTTGATTGCAAAATACTAACGTTTTCACGAAAATCGACTCGAAATTGGAACCAGGGCTGATTACACAAACCAACAGTGTTGTTGGTGCAGGTATATTTTGATCTGAATATGTTAGCATGTATTTTACTGAACAAAACTGCATCATTGGTTTTGTTCTTTCAGCTCTTGTTGCCATGATATGGCGGATCTCCGAATTTGTTGAATTTTTGGCACTCTAGGATTTTGGAGGCCACACTAGGAATAAATGTGCGGATCTATGAGCTAACACTAGTTTACAGACTAAAAGACCCATTTCTACTGAAACTATTTCTCAACAATTCAACAAATTCGGATTTCCGTCATATCATGGTAACAAGAGCTGATATAGCCAAGTCGAAATCAGTTTTGAAATCAGTGGACATAAGTTTAGCATAAATCCATTTCAACAAGGCTTCACCTTACAAAGTAGGTCATTTTTTTGTCCTGTGTAATAATTTAGTTGTATATTTTTTGCTGACCATAATATTGCTCAAGGAAAAATAGATGTTTTGGTGGAAGCAGTGGCAGAGCAAGGCGGTGCCTTGAAAGGATTGGTCCGGCAGCAGGGACAGGGGCAAACGGTAGCCAAATCGTTCCCGGTATCTACTGTGGAAGGGCTAGGAGAGCAGGACAGCCAATTAAACAGCACAAACAAAGATATATATGTAAAAATATTTTTATACATTGATATTCGGCCCTGAACCGAATTTCGAATCGGTTTTCCTGTAAACGTTGCTTTTTCGAATTTAAAATTAACAAATTAATGTGGAAGATGAAAAGAATCGGGGGTGACACAGAAATCACTCGAGATTTTGGTATAAACGTTTGCATTTCAAATTTCAATTGTACAACTTCATATGTAACGTGAAAAGTATATCGTCGGTTGCTAGATCAGATGGTGAATTTGAGCGCTTTGGAACCAACTGCTCAAATCTACTTGGCTTTAAACAGTCGGTTTCAATTCGCTTTACTTTCGACATCTGATCTAGTCACCGAGCTGTTTTGTGCCACTTCACATATAAATTTAAGCAGTTTCAATTTGAAATATAAGGGTTTATAAGAAAATCACTAGTGATTTCTGTGTCACCCCCGAATATCTGTGTTAACTACATCAGGTAGTCTATTTTTTTATAAATCGAATCCCCTGGGCAATGAGCACTCGGTTCCAACTGCTTAAACAGTTCCGATTTTCCAGATCTAGTAACCGCAGACATGTCTGTTATCTGCCATATAACTTTATTACATAAGAGTTTAGTACAAACATTTATACGAAATTCAACAAACGATTTCACGAAAACCGACTTGGAATTCGGAACAGAGCCCATTATTAATTTTAATTTTGTTTTCGTTGACAGATTGATGCAATGAAGTCGGTCCTTCAGCCTGGCGGCATTTTAAAAATTTTTAAAAATGTGCTGGCCAATACTGCAGTACTTGCCTACAATGTCGATGGAGTTCAAGGAAAGCTGGCTTTGAAAAACCACAAAAACTTTTATGGAATGTTGCTTGGTAGGTCTATTTGTTTTAAATTTTGTTATCGTCAGCAATTTATTGATTAATTTTAATTTTTTATTTAAAGATGCCATTACTTCGCACGGTGGAATTGGGTCAGCAGAAGACCAGTTGCGGAAGGCCATTCAGCTACAAAAAAAAAGATTTTTTAAGAATAGTAGCGTTAGCAACAGTAACAATAATATAAATATAACAAATAATAATGTAAACGAAAATGAACAATAAAAAAAAGTAAATCGACATAAAAAAGTATTAATTTTTATATTTTGGCAGCTGTATGTTTTAACTTTTCGCATGGGTACCCATTTCAGCACCCCTCACATGGGTACCTATTTCACCACCCCTTACATGGGTACCTATTTCACCACCCACTTCAGCCACCACCAGGGTACCCATTTCAGCACCCCTCATATGGGTACCTATTTCACCACCCCTCACATGGGTACCTACTTCAGCACCCCTTACATGGGTACCCTATTCGCTAGTTCGCGGCAAACGATGTGGTGTCACTAGTCCCCATGAGAGCGGATATTTCATACAAAATAGGAAATTAAGAAAAGCACTTGTAGGGGTTAGTCGGGTAAGTACTGGTGGTCTGCTAGTAAGTAGTAATTTCGCTACTTACGAACTAGTGCCCAGAACTAGAGGGTATGTATAAATATATGTATAAGTGTTTGTATGTGCATCAGTATGTAGATGTTTTTATTTTGTGTTTTTTTTTTTTGTTTATGATGCGAGGGCGAATATCGCCGTACCGCTAAGTTGCCGTTAGGCACTCTTATTTATTTTTGCATTTAATTTTTGCTTTGTGTTATTGTTGTTGTTGCTGCTTCTGGATGGCTGCTGGCTTCTCGGCTGCTGGCTTCTCGGCTGCTGTTTGCTTCCTTCTCTGTTGCTGCTGCTCCAGGACTTCAACTTGGAGCCATAGTGCGGAAGCTTCCTTCCAAGGCAGGGGAGGATCGGTGTTGATACGGGCAAGGAGTGCTGCCCTTCGGCGCCGTAATTTGGCGCTTACCTCTCCGTTTTGGAGTCCTGACCACTGGGATCTGGGTCAGGCGCTCCTCTTCCTTGCGCCTTCTATCTTGGGCGGCCTGTATTGATGGCTGCCTTGCCCTATACTCCTCTATAGTTAGCGGCTTGGGTCCGGCCCGTGGGTTGGCTTCCAGAGCGCATTGGACAGCGAGTTTGTGGTCGCTAACCATGCCTTTGGCAGGATTTTTTTTTTTTATTTTTTTTTTTTAATTTTTGCCGATGTTAGGCAGGAGTTAAAATTTGTATTTTTATTTTGCCAGTTTAAGGCAGGATCGCAATGTAGGAGGCGGTTTGAGGTTTTAACCTTGAGTGTTTGTTAAGAGCGCAATGCCCCATTTATACCAATCTGTTTACATTGATTCTTATGGACTAGGTATGCTTACATGTGTTAGAAAAGATCTTAATGCTAATCTTATGGTAGGCTTAATTACGGTACTTAGGAATATATCTTACTTGCTTTTACTTATATGGGCCAAAGCTTAGATAAGAAGTTTGGCTTTAAAGTAGAGCTTTTGGCTTGAAGCTTTTAAGCTTGAGCTTTGATAATGAAGCTTTGTCAGTTAAATAGTGAGCTTTGTTCTAATGCATAGTGGCTGCCATAAGTTATCCTACAATAGTTCGTTATTTGGACTATTGTTCTTTTTTTTAACCACTAACATATTAACAATAAAAAAATATGCAAAAAAAAAATAAAAATATATGCAAAATATGTAAAGTAAAAAAAGGAAAATTGGCTCAAACAGCACCTCCAGGAGGGCCAGGGCCAAGCTTCTCTCAATCTCTTGGCGTGTGTGCTTATATTTTTGCTTTTCATGGCTAGTTACTTCACAGCTGGCGCCAGTAGCTGGGTGAAGGTGATCGGGTGTGTAAAAGCTTTTTTCTAAAGAAAGAAAAAACTTTTCTATTAGATGGTCCGAGGCGGGATCGAACCCACAACTTCCCGCACCAGCCGTCACACATACGACTGGTATGCCACGCCCGACCACAAAATATGTAAAATGTATTAAAATTACGAAATTTGCTCAAAATTCTCATTTGAATTTAGATTATTAAAAGGAAAAGATAGATTGTAAAAATAGACAGTTAAACAGAAGTTGTAGACCGAACGATCCAAAAAATCGTTAAAGTTAAATATTTTTCATATAAGCGTATAAAGGTCCCAAAAACGCGAAATTTTGCAAATTTTCAGTTGATTATTAATGAAACGCAATCCGAAGAAATGTGGTAGTATAAAGGAATTCTGAAATGCTGCATACTTGGCAAATTTTTGGCAGTCTCACTTTACACGGGTGCATTTTATCTAAGCTTAGTTCATGTTTACACGATTAGTTTATCTTTATAAAGCTCGATTCTATTTCATTTTGAAACATCTTCAACATGTCTACTAGACATTCATGTCTCAAAGCCCAAGTTTAAGTTTGTGAAGCCAACCCAGCGACAAGTGCTAAGTGTTGCCTCTTCCACGGCACAGATTTGTCCACATGATGTAGCCGACGTGCTTTGCAATGTGTCTTTTACCCAAGAGTCCTATAACAGTTTCATTGATCTGCGGGATAAGCTGCATCAGAACATTTGTCGTAAGCGTACCCTGGTGGTCATTGCCATCCAAGACTTGGGCACGTTACTGGAAACCTTCAGCTACGAGGATTTGGCGCTAGAGGAAATCAAATCAAAACGCTTAACCAAACTCAGGAGATGACTAGCTTGCAGTTAATGGACTTCTATGCCAGTTATGCCCAGCTTAAGCAATATTTGCCCATCATTCGTGACTCTTCCGTCTATCCAGTGATCTATGATTCCAATCGTGTGATTCTCTCACTTTAGCCCATCATTAATGGTGAGCATGCGAAGATCTCACTTAATACCAAGAACGTGCTTATTGAGTAAACTGCGACGGATCTAACCAAGGCCAAGGTGGTACTGGATACCATTGACTGTTTCTTCGCCGAGCATTGTCCGAGAAGTTTACTGTTGAGCCTTGTTATGTGGTCCAACAAGACGGTAGCATCGTCTCTTATCCAGAACTAGCTGTCTGGGAGGGAAAAATTTCGGTGAAGCCTGCCAACGGCTATATGGGCATAAATAAGCCTAGAGGCACAGGTAAAGGGAGACGCCTTGATTGTAAGGATTCCTCCAACGCGACATGATTTGATCCATGCCTGCGACATCTATGAAGACAAATCTAACGCGCACGCAAACTCAACAAATCCATAGACACCATGCCGGCAGTGTCTCATGTATTAAACAGTGTGAATGCAGCCTTAAAATTTGCTTTAATAGTTAAAATAATGAACTATAGTTCAAATAATGAACTATAGTTCAAAAAATGAACTATAGTTCAAAAATGAAGTAATGAACTAGGTCATTAAAATAAACTAAAATTTCCAACTCTAGCAGGTAAGCCTCTGCCAAGAACAAACAAACCACCTTAAAACCATATTGCTTATATATTTAGAAGCTTTAATATCTATCCTGTTATTCCATTCTCAAATATTTGGACTTTGGACAACTTTAAATTTCTGCCCTTGGCTTAGCAATTTACGGATTAGCCACATTGTATGGAGAAAACGCAAACTTCAAAAGAACCATAGATGACTTCCAAATCATATCTTCACGAAAAGTCTATATAAACCGCGGTTTTTTTTTTTTTTTTTGTCAAATAAAAATAATAAACCGCGGTCTATTGAGGAATCTTTTTTAAACTTTGTACCAAAGGTACACAGAGTATATTAAGCTTGCGCAAAAGTATGTAACTGGGAGAAGGAATCATTTCCGACCCTATAAAGTATATATATTCTTGATCAGTATCAACAGCCGAGTCGATATAGCCATCTTTGTCTGTCCGTCTGTATGAACGCACAGATTTCAGAGATGGTAAAAAATTGAGGTTTGACATGAATGGGATATATACTTCTTATCCTTGCAGGCAGATCAAGTTTATTTTCAATTTTCGCCACGCTCCCTCCCGCCCCCACAATTTGGAAAAAACGTAATTTCTCCCACAGTTTTGAAGATAGATGGTTCGTACTTTTTAGAGATGGCACAGTGTTACACGAAAAAAATATTCTGCATATACTTTTCACGAGACCCAGTACATATTGTTGGGCTACTCGAGTCAAGATATATATTTATTTGACAAAAATTCCTGGTGCTACAAGTGTATACTTAATGATTATTGCACCAGTCACAAAAACATAAGAATCAGCGAACAATTACTTAATATTATTATTATTAAACTTAGTTATATAATTTAATTTTGTAGACAGGAATGTAATTTGACCCTAAATTGCGTGACACTACTCTTCAAGTTTGGTGGGAGTTGGTTCCACAACCTTACAGTGCTTACAAAAAATTGGCGTTCAGAGCTGGCTAGTGTATTGCGAATTGCGATGAGATTCAAAGTTCTCGTTGAGACGGCAAAACTTATTTTGTCATATAAATACGATGGGTGTCTAGTGTATATTATCTAATGTAATAGTAGCAGAGATCTATAATCAGTCCATGTCTTAAAATCAAGGTCATATATCTGTCTGGCAAAGCATGTAATGTGGTCAGTTCTTTTCTTATTATACACATAGGTTAGGTTAGGTTGAGATGGCTAAGGACAGTAAGACTGTCCCTACACTTAGGCCAAGATAGGCCCATTGCGATACCATATAATTCCCTATTTAAGCCAGGGGGCCTTCCTCCCGACTGAACCATTGTGACAACGTTAAGAATTTCAGTAGAGACGGAATCTCTATCTCGGACACTTCCGAGAGATTGAGTAGAAAGGGGAGGCCAAGAGTTTTGAGTCTCCTTCTACTAAGAGCTGGGCAATGGCAAAGAAGATGCAGTAATGTCTCCTCCTCTTCCTCACACTTGCAGCTTCTACAGAAGTCGTTGTGAGCGACGCCCAAGCGTGCTGCATGCCTGCCGATTAGGCAGTGACCCGTTAGGGCCCCAACCAGAAGTGAGATGTTTTCCCTACTTTGGTGTAAAAGACTATTGGTTCGTTTCAGGTTAAACGAGGGCCACGTGACCCTAGGTGCAGCGCAAAACGGAAGGTTATTCCATCGTTCCGTAGCCAGGCGCCAGGTTTCATTCCTTGTGATTAGCTTGTATGAGGCTAAAAGCATCCCTATCAAGCTCTTCTCCAGGAGGAGCTGAATGGTAGTGCCCTGTCTTGCAAGTTTGTCGGCTGACTCATTACCCTCAATGTTACGGTGTCCAGGTACCCAGATGATGTGGATACGGAGATGCTGAGCAATCGCATTTAAGGATCTACGGCATTCCGTGAGCGTCTTGGCGTTATTGGTGTAGGAGTCAAGAGCCCTTAGAGCGGCTTGACTGTCTGAATAAATGTATATGTTCCCTTCTTCGATCATGAGTGTGCTGATGTATTTGGCGGCCTCCTGGATGGCCACCAATTTTGCTTGGTACACACTGCAATGATCAGGGAGCCGGAATGCAATTTCCGTATTTAAGTCGGTGGAGAAAACTCCCCCTCCTACTTTGTCATCGATCTTAGATCCATCTGTGTAGATATTTATGGCATTTGCTCTACTGTGGGGCAAGTTATCCCAGTCGCGTCTACTAGGGATATTGACGTCATAAAATTTCTGAAATGGCGTAGTGGGTATAAAATAGTCTGTAATGGCGAGAACCGCGATTTGACGAGTTAGTATAGTAGAGGGTCCTGAGGTACCCGCCTTCCAGGCTTCAGACTCTCTTAATCTCAAGGCTGTAATGCCCGCTAATTGTTTAGACATCAAGTCTAGAGGAAGAAGATGAAATATGGTGTTTAGTGCTTCCGTTGGTGTGGTTCGGAGGGCGCCACTCATACATATTTCAGCACTCCTCTTTACCTTGTGTAAAGTGGTCAGTACTGACGGTTTCTCGAGTGCTGGCCATCATACTAGAACTCCATAGAGCAGTATGGGACGTACAATGGCTGTGTATAGCCAGTGAACTATTGCTGGGGAAAATCCCCATTTACGGCCTATCGCCTGCTTACATGAGAAGGGAGCAATGGATGCCTTCTTTACTAGCTTAGAAATGTTGTCGTGCCAGAGTAGTTTGATGTCCAGTACGACGACCAGGTACTTGGCAGTGTTTTTGAATTCCAAACTTATATTGTTTAGTTTGGGAGGGACAAGATCTGGGACTTTGTATCGCCGTATGAAGAGAACTATTTCCGTCTTTTTTGGATTTACATCCAGGCCGCAAGAAGACGCCCACTCAGAAAGTGTCGCCAGCGCGGTCTGCATGAGGTCACATAGGGCTTGTGGAAAACTTCCGCATTTGAATATAGCAATGTCATCTGCGTAAGCCACCACCACGTGTCCCTCCGCCTCCATGAGGCGCAGCAATTTGTTGACTGCTACGACCCAGAGAAGCGGGGAAAGAACACCCCCTTGCGGGGTGCCTCGGTGTACGAATCTACGAGCAGTCACACCACTAAGATTTGAATTCACTGCTCCCACATCCTCCAAGGCAGTAGTGATGGCACCAGGTAGGACATTGTTGAAGGCACCCTGAATGTCCAAAAATGCTATCAGAGAGTATTCTTTTATTTCAAGCGATTTTTCAATCCTTGAAACTAGGGAATGTAAGGCAGTTTCTGTGGATCTGCCTTTGCAGTATGCGTGTTGCGTATTTGCTAAAAGAGAAGGGTTAATGGTCTGCCTTAGGTGGGCGTCAATTAGTCTTTCAAGAGTTTTGAGAAGAAATGATGATAAGCTTTTTGGCCTATAGTCGCTGGGTTAAGCATGTGAGGCTTTGCCAGCTTTGGGTATAAATACCACTTTTGATTCCCTCCATTTTGTAGGGATACAGCTAACCTTAAGGCAGCTTGTAAAAATTAGGTGTATCCACGCCATGGTGTGCTCCAAAGAATTTTGAAGCTGGGCCGGAAAAAAAATTGTCTGGTCCTGGTGACTTAAAGGGCTCGAATGTGTCGATTGCCCATTTAATTTTGGCTTTAGTGACAATATCACTATTGTGTTGTCTTAAAAGGTTTGGTGGCCTTAATGTCAATTGTGGGGTACTAGAACATGATGGAAAGTGTGTGGTCAGCAGGAGATCCAAGGGTTCCTCGCTGGAGTCAGTCCAGGTTCCGTCTTCATTTTGCAAAAGACCTGGCAAAATAGGTGATTTTGGCAAGATCTTTCTAAGGCGCGATGCGTCAGATGTGGATTCTATATTGCTACAGAAATACGCCCAAGAAGTGCGTTTAGCTTTTCTTAGGGCTTTTTTATATGTGTTTAGTTTTTCCTTGTATAATTCCCATGAGGTGGATTGGTCATTATATTTGGCTACATTGAAGGTATGCCTACATTCCTTCCTGAGCTTGTCCAGCTCCGTATTCCACCATGGAGGTTTATGTGTGGATTTTTGTTTTCTAGGGGGGCAGGCCCTCTTGAAGGACTTAGAACACACTGTGGTAAACGTGTTGACTAGTTTATCTATCTGTTCCCCGGTGGGCGGAACGGGTTCAATATTTTTTGTTCGATATTTACTGTATGTTTCCCAGTTTGTTCTTCTGGGATTTTGGATTTTAATGGGATGGGGGCAATTATTGCTGAATTTGTACTCTATATACCGATGGTCCGAGAAAAAGTGCTCTGTTAGGACCTTCCAAGACACGATTTGGTCACAGAGGTCCTCCAAAATGAGGGTGATGTCTAAAACCTCCTTTCGGTTTTTATACTCTGTACCGAAGGTACATAGAGTATATTAAGTTTGTGCAAAAGTATGTAACAGGAAGAA
This sequence comes from Lordiphosa magnipectinata, assembly GCA_037044535.1. Lineage (NCBI taxonomy): Eukaryota > Metazoa > Arthropoda > Insecta > Diptera > Drosophilidae > Lordiphosa > Lordiphosa magnipectinata. The sequence goes on from JBAMBO010003420.1 coordinate 28,950, forward strand.
GGAATCGTTTCCGACCCTATAAAGTGTATATATTCTTGATCAGCATTAATAGCCGAATCGATATAGCCATGCGTTGTGCGCTCTCTTAGTTTCTCTCTCTCTCTCACTAAGATTGCCTCTCTTGACTCGTGAGCAAATGCGAGGGTAGTAAGGGTATAGAGCAGGCAAGCCCAAAGCAGCATACGGCAGAGCACTCACCAATCCTCACAAAGATAAGCACCAACACCAATAATGAAATTGTTGTTGGTCAGATTGTTTGCACGCACAAACACCAATCAAAGAAGAGAACAAACCCGGTTTTTGTTCTACGCGTCGCATACACACGAAATCGTTTGCATGTGTGTCGTTTTGTATGCCTCGCGCCCGGCATGTATACGATCATTGATTTCCCATCTTCGGTGCAATTACAATAACAAAGCGTACCCAAAGAGCATGACGCCATTCCTCAGCTGATTTTACTGGAGGTCTATTGGCATTAAGCTGCTGGGCCAGTTTGGTCCAGGCTGCAGCCACAGTTACCTTGTCGCCCTTTGTGAAATTCCGGGCTATGTCCTTATGCTCCTTTATGAACGCCAAGAAAATCTCGCTCTGTACTTCTGTTCGATGCTTTCCCTTTAATAGTTAATTAAAATGATAAACATTTCGAAAATATAATCAAATTTACTTACATTTTAGCGCCTTCTCGTATTTTTTTTGGCAACATGTATTCGTCGTTCAGTGAATGGCGTTTTCCGACGTTGCCACTTAATTGAACTCAAATTGGCAGTAATCGATCGAAATTAATAAGCAAAAGATTACCGCAACAATTATTTCGAAAAAAAATAATTTTCTTATCTCTGCTTTAACACAAAAAACACTGTTGTATACAACTTAAAACTAATTTCGAATAATGTAGAAATTAGAATGGTAAAAGGTGGCACAACTGAAATACTAGCGATTTGGTGAGTTGCAGTATATGACAAATTTAACTAGCGATTTACTAAAATTCTAATTTAACAAACTTAACTTTCTAAATGTTTAATTTTTTTGATGTAGATTATTTACAAATTGATCACCCTTTATGAATCAAAAAGGTTTTTTTTATTCAAATGCATTTTAGGGTCTTATTTAAGCAAATCGCCGACTCAAGGGTGCGCGGTTTTCAAATCACTCGAAAACAGGCTCTGTGGCAGGGTGAAATGCAATTCGCGCGAATAATCCTTATTGATTCATAAAGGGCGTTTAATTTGTGAATAATCTACATCAAAAAAATTAAACATTTAGCATTTTAAGTTTATTAAATTAGCATTTTTATAAATCGCTAGTAAAATCGCTAGTGAAATTTGTCATTCTCTGCAACACACCAAATCGCTAGTGTTTCAGTGGTGGCACCTTTTATCATTTGAATTTCGAAATTAATCGAATTAAGTTTTAATTTTTAAACCCGTTACTCGTAGAGTAAAGGGGTATACTAAAGTCGTGCAAATGTATGTAACAGGCAGACGGAATCATTTCCGACAATATATAGTATATACATTCTTGATCAGCATCAACAGCCGAGTCGATATAGCCATGTCCGTCCGTCCGACTGTCTGTATGAACACTTAGATCTCAGAGACTAGTAGAGCTAGAGCAACCAAATTTGAAATCTAGACTCCTATTGTCTGCACGCAGATCAAGTATATTTCAAATTTTTGCCACGACCACCCCCGCCCCCACAATAAAAACATGTTGAATAACTCCCACAATTTTTGAGATATCGATTTAAAACGTACATTTATATTCGCAACATCTATAAGCCCTAAAATTTTCATCAAGATCGAATGATAAATAGCCGAGTTAAGAAAATGTTGCATACTTTTCGGCTGTCCCACCTCAGGCACACAGAAAGGCTATTAAACATTTCTTTCCATGAGTAACGGGTATATCGAAGTCGATTAGAGCCGACTTTAACTTACGCTCTCGTTTTTTTTTTTTTGCGATTTTTGTGCTGAAATAAAAATAATTAGATTGATAAGCAATAACCTTTGCGTTGATCTTTTGCTTATTTATTTTGCAATTTGTAAGTCGATTTCAGCCAGTTTGAGTTCAAAAAAGTGGCAACGCTAAAACCAAAATAATGACGAGAAGACGCTCAAATGTTAGTTAATTTTATTATTCTTTCGAATTGTTTATAATTTCAATAAATTATACTAGGGAAAGCATTGACCAGATGTCTAGAGCGAAATTTTCTTGGCTCTTATGAAGGAGCATAAGGACTTAGCCCGCAATTTCACAAAGGACGTGAAGGGGCTGCAGCCTCGAACAAACTGTCCATGAATTTGGCCAACCTTTCTTTCGATTGCTTCAATTAGATAAAGCTGGGCCAGAGGTACTTTCAAGCAGCAGGAGCATTACCCACAGAGTTTTGCCAACGTATATCGTTTTGTTTACCTTTTCGTTTGCCGTACTCTTGTTACTATACAGCAGCTAGAGTTGCAAGGTTTCATTTTTAATTTGGTGGGTTGTAAATTACAATTTTTGATGTTTTAATTAAAAAAAAATCCAACTCCGATGAAGAAAATTAAGATTATTTTGTTAAAAAAAGAACTAACCAAATAATTTACATTTAAAAATATTAATAAAATCGCATGAAGAGGCTTAATCTAATTTTCCCTTGCGGGCTGTCTATCCTACGCAGTCAAGTTCGGAAGGGGTGAAATCACTCGAAGTTCTGTGGCATGGCGAAAATTTTCGCGCGATTTGACAAATGGCTAGTGAATTCTGTGGCACCCCTGGTACTCTTTTAAAGCTTTGTACCCCTTGCATGAAACTAATAAAACTAATAATTTGTTACTAATCAATATTATACGCTACCACACAGTCCTGCCAAGTTTGATTCAAATCGGATGACTATCAGGGGTGCCTCTCACACGACAGATGGCAATCGACGATTTAAGGAAGACGCAAATCCGTAAGGAGACGATAAAGGTGCAGACGTCTTGGATTCGCATCGGACCATCTTTCTAAATCAGACGATATACGTACCCACAAAATTATGTGGGTAATGTTCCTGCTGCTTGAAAAGTTCCTTGGGCCCAGCTATTGTGAAATTGCGAATAATAAATAATAAAATTAACCAACATTTAAGCTGCTTCTCACCATTATTTTGGTTTTAGCATTGCCACTGTTTTGAACTCAAATTGGCAGAAATCGATTTACAAATTGCAAAATAAATATGCAAAAGATCAACGCAAAAGTTATTGCTAATCAATCTAATTTTTATACCCTTGTAGAGGGTATATTAAAAATGTCCAGATGTTTGTAACGCATAGAAGAAAGCATCTCCAACCACATAAAGTATATATATTCTTGATCAGCATGGCGAGCTGAGTTGATATAGCCATGCCCGTCTGTCCGTCCGTCTGTTTCTATGTTTCTATCTCCTCCGTCAGTTTTAAAGCTATCGTAACCAAACTTTGCACGAAGTTTTTTGGTACAAATACGCTGCACATTCGTCGGAACTGGCCGGATCGAATGACTATAGCATATAGCTGCCATAGGAACGATCGGTCGAAAAAGTAGTTCTAGTGAGAAAAACTTTTTGTTTGCAATGGTCGCGTCTTTTTAATTTCCAATTATGAATATTATCAGTTTCCAGACAACTTTGGGAAGTTTGGTTAAAATCAGATGAATATATCGTATAGTTGCCATATAACAAACTGGCAAGCAAATGGTCAAAGTAGTGGCGCCATCTATAGCTGAGTTTGGGAAATAACTCAGCTAAGAATGTTCGACGAAAATCATTCAAAAACTTAATTTTATAAATTATACAACCTACAAGGGTATGTAAACTTCGATCGAGCCGAAGTTAGCTTTCCTCTATTTTTTATACCCGTTACTCGTAGAGTAAAAGGGTATACTAAAGTCGTGCAAATGTAAGTAACAGGCAGAAGGAATCATTTCCGACCATATAAAGTATATATATTCTTGATCAGCATCAACAGCTGAGTCGATATAGCCATGTCCGTCTGTCCGTCTGTCTGTATGAACACCTAGATCTCAGAGACTAGAAGAGCTAGAGCAACCAATTTTGAAATGTAGACTCCTATTGTCTGCACGCAGATCAAGTATATTTCAAATTTTTGCCACGCCCACCCCCGCCCCCACAATAAAAAATGTTGAATAACTCCCACAGTTTTTGAGATATCGATCTCAAATCTCAAACTTAAGTTTATATTCGCAACATCTATAAGCCATCCAATTTTCATCAAGATCGGATGATAAATAGCCGAGTTTAAAAAAATTTTGCATACTTTTCGGCTGTCTCACCTCAGGCACTAGAGGTGTAAAACAATCGATGGCACCATCGATTATAATCGATTTTTCGGGTTTTTGTGAACATCGATTACTTTTGGGACACAATCGATTTTTCACGCTTTTTGTGTCATACCTATCAGTTTTTCCTTCTGTAGCACTTTTTCGCGCGTCAGAAGCTGAAGGTAAGCGTCTATAATATTTGTGCATATTTTTAATGGATTTAAACTTTAATTTGCATTTCTTTTAGATCTTTTAGAAAAGAAAACGCAAACTCAGCGGTTCTTACAGTGGTGTTAGACGAACCAGTGGAGAGAAAGTGAAAAGTAAGTATTTAATTGAAAATTTATATTATAGTTCTATAAGTTCTGTGCATATGCACTTACACATACATACATATGTATGTTAATACCGCTTTGCACATATTATTTTATTAACACTGTTTATGTCTGAAGGTGATTCATCATGGACACGCCAAAGCGAAAGCGGGAGCAATCGGTAGTTTGGAATCATTTTTAAAAATGCGCTGACAACATAAGCGCCAACTGCAAGCGTTGCGGTAAGCACTGCAAAACCTGCGGAAACACAACGAACCTCCTCGAGCACCTTAAGCGCGCCCATCCGGAATACCTGGATGATGATAAAACTCCTGAGCGTACCACTGTTGATATGTTCTTTCAAAAGCAACCGTTTTATGCAAATGGTTCGGCGCGAAAAATAAGTCTCGATAAGAAAGTGATACGTATGATCGCGCGAGATGTGCAGCCATTCAGCGTTGTCGGCGACGAGGGGTTCCGCGAGCTAGTCGAGGAGCTAGATCCAAGGTACAAGCTACCCAGCAAGGCGCACCTGAGGAACGTAGTTTTGCCATCGGAATACAATAGATTAAAAGCCAAGTTGATCGAGTTGAGCAATGTCGAACAACTAGCTATAACTACAGATTGCTGGACTTCGCGTGCAAATGAAGGGTACTTGACCGTAACGTGCCATTTCATCAATAGCAATTTTAAACTCAAGTCCGCTGTGCTGTCAACTGAAAAACTTCTAACGGCGACTAACCACACTGCAGCCAATATTGCCGAGTCGCTTACAAGCATTTTTCAAAGTTGGGAAATTCATAAGAAAGTGCACACGATCGTGACGGACAACGATGCGTCCATGAAAAAAGCCTGTTGATGGAAATAATGCATCTACCTTGTTTTGCGCACACAATCAATCTACTGGTTCGGGAACTACTTAAGTCAGAAACATTGTCACCTCTGCTGAGCAAGTGCAAAAGGATTGTCGCATTTTTTAAGAGCAGCACAATTGCTAATGAGAAGCTGAAAGAGGTTTTTGTTTTTGTCTGCGTCTAACGCCGAGCAAGCTGCAAAAGTCCTCGAACAGGAGATATGTTCCCACTTCAAATCAAATGCTCCGCCACAATTTCTAACACCACCCGCAACACCAAACTGTGAAGGTAAAAAAAATAAAGTTTTTACATTTCTGGCAAACAAAATATCACATGTCCACACCAACAGTTCTGACGCAATTGTATTGATGAGGCAGTTTATTGGCCAAAACATTGCACCAGAGGAAACTGATCCTGTTTCATTTTGGAAGGTAATATACATTTTAATGTCTTCTTATATAAATTTAAAATTAATAAATCATTTATTTCGCAGGAACAAGCTGCTATGAGCGCTTTGCAACATGTGGCGAAAAAGTTTCTTTGCGTGCCAGCTACCTCGGCTGAATCTAAAAGGGTCTTTAGCAAAGCTGGCCAAATTATTTCGGATCGAAGATGCCGGCTAAAACCAAAAATAGTTAATATGTTGATGTTTCTCAACAAAAATATGAATTTATAATGTCAAGGATCTCATATCCTAAAAAAAACGCATTGAAGCGGTAATATTAATTGTTGTTAATATATTTTATAAGTTTGTTTGTTACTTATATTAATATAATGTACATATATAATCGAAAATACGCACTGAAGCGAATTTATTAAAGTTTATTTTAATTTAAAAATACAAATTTGCTTATTTTTCAAAATACTAGCGAAAATGGTACTCCAACTTTGCATCACAAAATTTTGTTTGGAAAAATCGATTATAATCGATTTTTTGAGGTGGAAAATCGAAATAATCGATTTTTCAAACCATCGATGGTTTGACACCTCTATCAGGCACACAGGATGGCTATTAAACATTTCTATGCATGAGTAACGGGTATATCGAAGTCGGTTAGAGCCGACTTTAACTTACGCTCTCGTTTTATCTTTATTTCAGCACAAAAATCGCTATTTTATACACCTTAAAACTTAATTCGAATCATTTCGAAACCAAAATGTTAAAAGGTGGCACCACTGAAATTTTAGCGATTGGGTGAATTGCAGTGAATGACAAATTTAACTTGCGATTTTACTAGCGATTTATAAAAATGCTAATTTAATAAACTTAAAATGCTAAATGTTTAATTTTTGTACTCTGTACCGAAGGTACATAGAGTATATTAAGTTTGTGCATAAGTATGTAACAGGGAGAAGGAATCGTTTCCGACCCTATGAATTATATATATTCTTGATCAGCATTAACAGCCGAGTCGATATAGCCATGTCCGTCTCTCCGTCCGTCCTCCGTCCGTCCTTATGAACGAAGAGATCTCAGAGATGGTAAGAGACAGAAGTTTGACATGTATGGGACATATATTTCTTATACTTGCAGGCAGATCAAGTTTATTTTCAATTTTTGCCACGCCCCCTCAATTTGGAAAAAACGACATATCTCCCACAGTTTTGATGATAGATTGTTCGTTCCTTCTGGAGATATCCAGTAATTAGTAATTATTTATCGATTTGCTGAAGGAATGATAAAGATCGGATGAATGATACTCAAGTTATGAGCAAAAAAAGATATCAGACCCCCCACCACCACTCACACTTAGAGATGAGCGTACAATAAAAATATTGCACGATAAACGCGTGACTCCTTGGATGATAATATTATAGTCGGGGACAAATGAACTGGTACAGAGTATGTTATAGTCGGGCTTGACCGACTTTCTCACTTGTTTATTATAAAGTTGGGGTCGTTACCTTTATTGGCGAGAACCATGTTCGTACTTAGTAGATAATTAAAGAGTGACTCACCACGTTCATTAATATCCGTGCTGCCCCATTGTGTATGATGGGCGTTCGCATCGCCTCCTAGTATGAGGCTAGTGCGACTGTTCCTGCTATTTCGTATGAGGTTTTTTAATTCTTCCGGTGGTGGTGGACCCTCCGTGTCGTGAGCCATGTAAAAGGAGGCTATCCTTAAAGTTTTTTCCACCAGTGTCACGGCGACTGTGGTGATGTCTCCATCACTGAATTGGGGAAGTAGAAGTGTGTTATAATGATTCTTGGTGAGAATACAAGTACGGATTTTTCTCTTACCATGGGTTTGAAAAAGATTGTATTTAGGTGTCCTCAGGCCTGTTGCCAGGCGAAGTAGAAGTGCAGCGGATGCTGCTTTACAATGATGCAGGTTTATTTGTAGGACCTGCATCATTGTCGTTTAAAAACGTCTCCTCCGTCAGCGTAGCATCGGCATCCTCTGGTTGAAGTAGCTCCTGCTCCGTGTAGAGTCGTCCAAAGGATGAACCGTAGTCTGACCCTCCCGAGATGTAACCAGAGCGTTCCTCATTTGGAGGGGTACGCTCGACTTCTATCTCCTCATCGCTAGGCGTCTCTTCCTCTATGTTCGCCGCCAGGTTCGCAAGCGCATGCGGGTCCGTTTTGTAAACGGTCATAACGACCCTCTGGAATCCGTAGTTGAGGACTCCTCCGCTCTTGGTGAGAGCGTCCACCGTGTCGTTATCAATTAGAAAGGTCACCAAAGTGGTTGCTCGGGTAGAGCGCTCCACTTTAAGGACTTAAGCAACTGGAAGTGCTAGTGGGGAAGCTTGGGTTAAGCAACCTCAGCGTCTGCAAAATTTTCTCCGGTTCCGACGGGTGGATGGGTAACCAAGCCCTTGCTCTTGGACATGATGGAATGTCCTTTGCATCCACTACCCTCAGCCGTGCGCCAGGGTATACTTCTCCCACTTTTGCGATGGCGGCTTTGTAAAGCGCTGCAGATCGCTCATCCTCGCATGCCACCAGCCGGATGTTTCCTTGGAACCAACCAATGCTGTAGCGTGAGAACGGTGCTCCAGAGTTTTCGAGCAACACTTCCAGCGTGACACGACTAGTGGCTGCCTCGATCCACTTCCAAAAGTGTTTTGGAATGGTTCCGGTAGGGCTACCAACGTCTACGACCCCCACTATTCTCTTGCTCTTCGCCACTTCAGCAAAAGATATCTTAAGTGAGACGTTGTCTGCGGTTCCTCCAAGGATCTGTTCCTTTTATTCGCGTTGGCTGGCTGCGCAGTCGCGGTGGCTGACTGCGCAGTAGCGGTGGCTGACTGCGCAGTAGCGGTGGCGGACTTTGCAGTCGCGGTGGCTAACTGCACGGGAGCGGTGGGTAGAAACTTTTGGGGTCTGATCCACGGAGAAGTCCGGAAAGACTATCTTTGCCCAGGCTATGTCTTCCTGAATTTTCGCAAAGTCCTCCTTGGTGGTCTGATTTTCCCTGATCGGATCTGTTGCATTTCGTCTCAGGATACGAAAAGCCTTCCGTTTTTCGTGCGGTCCGGGTTTGGTTGGGTCGGGCCTGGTAAAGTTCGCGGCTCTGCTGCTCACAATGGGTCCACTCAGTGACTTCCTACTAGTAGAAGGTCCAGACGCTTGTGGCTGACTGGAGCTCTTCTTGTTAGTGAAAGCCACCGACTGTGCTTCCCGAGCACGCGGAGCAGCAGTTCTCGAATTTTTTTTAACCCCGAAAGTGTCGCGGCCCTAGAATCGGCATCCTTAGGTGCGGTGGCACCGCTGCTCATTTTCTAATAAATTTAAATATAAAATAAATAAATAAATTTGATTAATCCTTATCCATTTAAAAAGAATCTAGCCTTAAAACGGCTAGATTCTGCTTTCTATATTTCCTCTAATTAGTGTGAGCAATTAGGGAAAAATTTTTATGTGCGTCAAAATAGCGTCGGATATTTAGCAACGAATTGGAACGGTGGAGTATGGAACAAAAATAAATTTTTTCTTTTTAAGATTACTCACTAACTACTTAACTTATTGAGATAAATTAAATTGCAAAATGTTAAGAAAAGCGTAAACTATTGTTTTAAATTAACTTTAACACACTGTGGTAAACGTGTTGACTAGTTTATCTATCTGTTCCCCGGTGGTTGGTGTGAACGGCGGAACGGGTTCAATATTTTTTGTTCGATATTTACTGTATTGATCCCAGTTTGTTCTTCTGGGATTTTGGATTTTAATGGGATGGATGAATTTGTACTCTATATACCGATGGTCCGAGAAAAAGTGCTCTGTTAGGACCTTCCAAGACACGATTTGGTCACAGAGGTCCTCCGAAATGAATGAATGAATGGAAAGTAGAAGTGTGTTATAATGATTCTTGGTGAGAATACAAGTACGGATTTTTCTCTTACCATGGGTTTGAAAAAGATTGTATTTAGGTGTCCTCAGGCCGTTGATCCTATCGCCAGAAATCCACGGCTCTTGGACGAGTACGATGTCTACTTCGCCTGTTGCCAGGCGAAGTAGAAGTGCAGCGGATGCTGCTTTACAATGATGCAGGTTTATTTGTAGGACCTGCATCATTGTCGTTTAAAAACATCTCCTCCGTCAGCGTAGCATCGGCATCCTCTGGTTGAAGTAGCTCCTGCTCCGTGTAGAGTCGTCCAAAGGATGAACCGTAGTCTGACCCTCCCGAGATGTAACCAGAGCGTTCCTCATTTGGAGGGGTACGCTCGACTTCCATCTCCTCATCGCTAGGCGTCTCTTCCTCTATGTTCGCCGCCAGGTTTGCAAGCGAACATACACATACCTAGCAATGTTACTAAGCGCTACATTAAGTCGTCTCTGAGAAGCAGCGTCACAGTTTCCGAATATTTCAATTCCATAACAAAGAGTGGGTGTCAAATACGTCTTTGCAATAAGGAGTCTGAGATTAGTCGGCAAATAACATTTAGTCAACGAAAGCTGTCTTAGTATTCCGTAGGTTCCGTAGGTAGTCACTTGTTCATTCCAGCTAAGAGTGTCATTAAAAGTTATGCCTAGATTAACGGCTTGAGCAACATATTCTGAAGGGGGTGCCAGCAATATTTAGTCGAGGTAGATTTGTGGTACTTAGTGACTTTTTATAAATTTCTATGCATTTACATTTTGCTGGATTTAGTGATAGTCCGTTACGTTTCATTAACATTCAACGAATCATTGTTATATATATCGACGCACTCATTTATTCTATTTAACGGCTAACATACATCTGCACATCATCTGCATACATGTGGACATTACAATTGGACATTAGCAGGTCATTTACATATAATGAGAAAAGAAGGGGACCAAGGACTGACCCCTGGGGGACATCTCGCCTAAGGTACAAAGTGGATGATATATCAGACTCCGAAACCACTGCCTGTCGTCTATCACAAAGGTACGATTTAATGAGTTTTAAAGCAGTATTTGCGAATTTATAGAATCTGCCTATTAAGATTTCGTTATTAAGATTTCGTGGTTAACGGTGTCAAATGCCTTGCTAAAGTCCAGTAGTGTTAAAAGTGTAACATTTCCGTTGTCTATTGTAGCGGCGCCTGAAGCGTTTCTTTTGCTTTAAGGCCTGTTCTGAGAAGCGCGGAAAATAAATTTTTATGACGCACTCCATATAAAAAAAACAGGGGCGGAAACTTTCCGCGGCGAAATTTTGTTTCCGTATTCTGAGACGCGCTAAATAAATAGACAATTGGCCTATCGATAGTTGACGTATCGATAGCGGTGTGGGTCGTGAGTGGATTAAATGAACAGCTGATGCCATGGCGGAAATATAAGCAGCTCATTTTTTTGACGTCAAAATCGACAATGCACGGGAAACATGAACCCAAAAGAAAACGCACCGAGAGATTCAATCGCGAGGAAACTATTAGCTAAGGGCCACAAATCAGCCCAAGAAAGTTACTAAATCAGCACTGGAGTGGCATACCCCTAAAATCGTCTCCAATGCCAACGGACGCAAGCGTCCGCACTCGGTGGATGCCAAACAAACAGGTGGTGACATCCAAACCCGGTCATCAAGTTTACCACCACTGCGGACCAGCTAAAAATAGAGTTGGATAGCGATGCGACTGCTGTGGGCAGCATTGCCAGCTCCAGCGGTGTGGGCGTGGCTGTCAAACGTGAACGCCAGGAGGAGTATTTTGAATTTACGGCAAATAAAACAATAATTTTGTATGAAAACTAAAAATATATTTTCCAATCTTTAGCATTGCGTTTCACTTGAGAGCCAAAATGATGGCACAGCCCAAATCCCTGATTTGCAGATACTCCGAGCCGCCGTCCTGGAGACGATAGCAGCATTCCTACAAAGAAATGCATATTCAACCAACTTTGAATCAAGCTCCACAAACTGCTTCAGCTGACCCACACTGTAGGCCTATGAGCCAATCTCTTGTAAAAACTTCTCCAAACCATTACAGTTGCCCGAACGGCAGAATTCCAAAAAATTCTTCAAGTAGTAGTCCGGGATTATGCCCGATATCTCAAACAGATCAGCCTTGTTGACGACATGCTCAACCCCATTAAGACGATGGCAGGACGCATATCATCTCCCAATATCCGTAAAATAGACTTGTAGGCCTCCTCCTCGATCTGCCAAACTGGCAATAATTTGATCCTCGCCCAACGCCTTGAACCGGAATTTGATGCCGCTACCTCCATCAACATACATATGTATCTGTCTTCCTGTTGCGCAGCTTAATTAAACTATTTTTGAAAAAAAAAAACACTTTCAGCTTTTGTTTGTAAACAAAACAAAACAGCTGACTACCAGTGTGGCCGTTTCTGTATTTGGTCTCTTTGACTGATATATGGGCTCACTAATAATTTATGTGGATGCTAAATTTATTATGTGCAATTTAGCGAGCTAAATTTTCCGCGCATCTCAGAACAGGCCTTTAAATAAAACGTTCATTTTGGTTTTATGATGTAAAAGTATGCAAACGGTTTTGGGAAGGCCAAGAAAAGGGTCATCCTTAAAGCAGGCAATACTATTTTTTTTTTTTTGGTCGTTACGTGAGACTAGCTTAAAAGTTAAAACAGCTGATAGCATGTGGATATAGATAATTACGTCATCAAATGTAATTAAAAGCTTTTGTTTGACAATTACAATTGTCGCCAAAGCTATTACACAGAGCTTCCGTTCTCTTTCGTTCTTTCTTAACCACACCGCCAAACCGAACAGAAGTATTTTTCTGTATTTTTCCTAGGGTTTCGTCACACCTACTGATAAAAGTTTGTGTACCAGGTCTCACCGCGGCCAGCATCTTTATCTCTGGTGGATCTCTGGTTTATATTTGAGGATTGGTTGAAGCGGATTGAGTCTGCACCCGGCCCTAGGTGCTTGCAAGTGCAGCATCCAGCCGGCTCGGCTCCAGGCAGAGCTGCCACGGCCAAGCCGGACCTAACCACCAAACGCAGGCTGCGTTTATCTGTATACAGCCAGCCAGTGGAAGCCTAATTGAGTGCTGACTAAACACCTGAGCGTGGCCTAATCATCTTTGGGCTTCCATAACCAACTTTAGCCGCCCATAATCATCTTTATTGGCCTGATCTTCAGACTTCAGCTCTAACCTACTTTTCGGCCCTAACCTACAGTTCGGACTTAACCAACCAAGAGTCCATAACTTCTGCTGTGATGTTAATCTAAGCTTACAGCTTAGCCTCAGCCGAGCAAACCACCTCAAGAAGAAGTCTTTTGCCTCGAGCGTGTCCAAGCGAATTGGATCCCAAGCTATAATTGATCCCGCTCGAGCTGTTGCCATGGATGTATAATTAAGTCTGGTTATCGAAATATTCTAGAGTGTTTTAAGTTTAATTTAAGTTTTCATTTCCTTTTGGTTTTCTTTTATTTGATTTTTCTTTGCCCTTAAACCTAGAATAAAAGTATGAAGAACTAAGAGAAGATATTTAACGCCATTTTGAAACAAAGTGAAAAGGAAAGAAAGTCATAAAGTAATGGTTTGGTAAACCGGAGAAAATAATACGAAACGAAAAGAAATGAAAACATACAAGCAGGTAGAAACGCATATATCTAATTTAGTTTTTAGTTACAGAATTAATCGCCGGGAGAGTGTTGTAAGCCAAATTAATTATTTGCACATATGTACACTGCTCGCCACTTGAATAGGACACCTCTAAAGTCGATTTTCTATAGTTAATTGCTGCTAAACCAAGCCATCTAGGAAAATAATTTTTGTTTTCTTATAAAGTTTATTTAAATGTAGTAATTAGACGAAAATTACAAAATTATTCAAAAGTTGTAAGTATACAAAAAACATTGTTAACCAATAAGTAAGATATTTTGGAGTCTTCATTTTGCACCACTTTAATATGACACTTTATCTAAAAACCATTTAAGAATATTTCAATCCTTTTCAAATAACAATATTACTTAAATAAGAAATTACTAACATGTTTTTAAACCAAAAAAAGTTTTTAATAGTGTGTTGAGCCTCCTTTTTTCTCCAAAACCTCACACATTCTGTCTGGAAGGGATGCATACAATTTTCCCAAATAATTCAACGATATCGAGTCCCATGCTAATTTGATAGCTGCAATTAGTTCGGGAACGCTCGAATATTGCTGACCTGATCCATATACTTCACGTGTTAGCCATCCCCACACATTCTCAATGATATTCAAGTCCGGTGAATTGGGTGGCCAGTTTAATAGCTCCACGTTTTGGCTCGCTATATACGATTTAAGAATCCGGGCGGTATTTCTATGTATGTATCATGTTGATAAACCCATTTTAGATTTGCAAAAAGAGTTTGGAAGTGTGGAAAGGCCTCTTTCAATATACCATTATAACACAACGGATTCATGATGGTTGGAATAAATTTAAGCTCACAGGTGCCATAGTAGGAAATGGCCCCCCATACCATAATATCTCCAGCACTGCTGTGCAACTTATCAAGATGGTGTGGTTCTTTTCGAAGATCATGAAAATAGTAGCTGTAGCCATCGGGGCCCTCCAAATTAAACTTTTTTTCGTCCGAAAAGACAACACGTTGCCACTCCGAAGTCCAGGTGACATGTGCGCGCGCGAAATCAAGGCGTTGTAACTTCCGAGCCGGGTTAAGAGGTGGCTTCTTCTTGATTTTTAGTCTCTTCAGGTGTGTAGCATTATTAATAACACGACGCATGGTTGTCAAACTTGCTTTAACGTTGCATTTTTCCCTTATCTTGGCCAAAGAGTCGTGCGAATTGGAAGCTTCTCTCAATATAAGTCGCTTGTCCGCGATGGTAAGCACACTGTGGGTGGGGCCCTTTATGTTTTTACCATAACTAGCCTCATTATTTAAAAAATTTGTTATGGCGTGACGGCTCCTGTCGACTTTTTTTGCTATTTTGGCAATAGAAAGGCCAGAATCCTTGTAAGCTTGGATTTTTCCTTTCTCCGACTCAGATAATGAAGTGCCACGCCCCATTTTAATTTTTTTTAATTTTATATACTTCAATTAAAGCAAAAAGTTTAAGTAAACCAAAATTTGTGTGCACGTGTCAACGATACCGACCAAATAAAATGCATGTTCTATTCAAGTGGCGCAAAATTCCATCGAATTTTTGCGAATGCTCACATAAAGTGCAAACAACTTTATAACGGTTGTTCGAACATGAACAAATGTTCAAACATGAACATGAGACGAGACCGATCATAACTCAGCATCATAAATATGTCATTAGATTTAATTACGGTTGCTTTCAAGGATAAGGCAAACCACTTGAAAAGGGCATCCGGTGCACTTAACATGCATCGTGGAAGGCAATGTGTAGTCCTTCCACGAATGCATTTCTATATTTACATACACGGATGTGACTACACTCACATCCTTAAGATAAGATTAGAAATAAGGGATGAGAATTTCTGAATAAAAGGGACCTCGCTCAGACTGAGCAGGTTAGTACAATTGAAACCAGCAACAAGCTTGCTCAATAAAAGTGTATAAGTTCATACATTTTTTGGTCCTTCGAGCCGGATCTACTTGAAGGATTGGTAGGTCCGTGCAGTGTTAAGCGTTTTCCGTGGCTTAGGACAACGGATTCGGTGGTTTTTAATTAAATACTGTAAATTAATACAACAGGGTCTACTTGGTGACCTAATTAAAAACAATAATCAAACGCGAAACAAACAAAAGTACATACATAATTTGGTCCTTCGAGCCGGATGTTCGATTTTCGCGGAAAATTGTTGTAAGCGCTACACATTTTTTGGTTGATCGAAATCCGTGAAGTGGGTGCGTATATGGGAATATTCGACATAACCATGACGCTTATCAAACCTTATGAGGAGGCGAGATTAAAGGTCAATATGAGTGACCACGCCATGCAGGACGCCGGGCCATCAGAACGAAATGATGTGCAGCGGTACACGACGCCCACACATGCTACCGAAGCGGACAGCTTTGGCTCTGCAAACCCAATAGACGAATTGGCAAAACTATTGGATTCACTTGCAGGAAAACTAAGTCAAGCTATTGAAGAAGCTAGCAAATGCTTCATGGAATTGCACACTGATGAAATACTTAAGCACAATTCCAAGATTGAAGTTATGCTTGGGGAGTTGCACCAGAAATACAAATGCCTAGATTTAATGGAAACCCCAAAGATTGGCCAACATTCTATGGATGGTTTAAGCAGGCAGTCCACGAGAGAGCAGACTTCGGGGATGGCATCAAGATGTATTACCTGAACGCGTGTCTTAAAGGGGAAGCAAAAAGTTCCCTTACATCCTCCCTTATGCAAGAACCTTCTTACTATACAACAGCATGGGGTCGTATATGTAAGAAAAATGAAGAAAGCTGGAACAGATTTCCAGAGCAGCTGAAAGTCAGAAAGCCACATCTGGAGCCAGCAGGTACTCCAGTTAGAGAGACGACTACAACTCCCAAGAAGCCAACTTTCCTGTTATTCAAAGGCACCCCGAGGCGGGTAAATAAAAAAGATAAGCAGGTAGAAGATGCTGCTAGTAATGCCCAGAAGGCACCTTCAACATTTTTGGCTGAATCGAAGGTTGCCGACGAATCCATGTGTCTAGCCACCGAATTCCAAAAACTGGATCAACAACTCCAAGGAAAAGAACATGCCGAGCAGCTCAAAGGGCAAGTAATGGAGGTGGGTCGCACTCAGCAGGAAAGCGGACCCACAATGGAGAAGAAGGACAAGGATGTCTTTCAGGCCCGTGAAGAGCTGGCGGTCAACTATGGGCAACAGGAACACGTCGACAAGGATGTCATTCAGGCCCGTGAAAATGTTGGATATAATTCCAATAATATGTGCAAACAAGAAATTAATCTGGAGGATGGCAAGCACACAAGAGCGATGCAAGCAAGCAGTCCTTTTAAACTGGAGTCGCTGGCCAATATGGAGTCGTTTGGTAAGGCGGGAGATGCTCAATTGGACTCGCAATTAGAAGATCTTATCGACAACGATATCCTGGCTGACGGCATCAAGGAAGATTCTATTCACATACCAGAGCGTACGGTAGAGGATACCACGACTTTGAGCTCGAGCATCGAGCAACTCACCTTGAAGAGGGATGAACCACAATTTAACCACGGGCGGCTCTGTACAGTGGACAGTGCCAGAACAGACGTACACCGCAGGACTACAATGCGGTCGAAGACCATTGGGGCTTTTAGGGCCATTTATTTCCGAAACTTCTTTCCTATTTTGCAGGCAAGGAAATCTATCAGCATGAGCAAAGATGCAGACGAAGTCAGATCGCTTAAACCAACACCAAATGGGTCCGCGATGGACAAAGCAAAGGAACTGGAGCGCCAGCTTAGCAATCACTATCAAAACATCATAATTTTATATATTTTAAATGAACACTCAGGGTTCTGGTTGGTGCTTACGTCGATTAGAGTCTATGGTTCTTACGGAAGAGTAAGACACAAACTGGATGAGTGGCTGTCGCATTTTAGGCCCCCCGAGAATGTTTAAACTTGAACATGATATTCAACTCGGCCCACACGTAGTGTTAATCTCATATTTAAATATGTAGCCTATGTCGCCATGTGTGTCATAAACATGTCTATGTAATAGTATTAAATATTAATAGCCGCAGTGACGGGGATCAGCCCAGCCCAGCAGACACATCACTTGAAAAGGATCAACCATGGGAACCACTTGAAAAGGGCATCCGGTGCACTTAACATGCATCGTGGAAGGCAATGTGTAGTCCTTCCACGAATGTATTTCTATATTTATACACACGCAGCTATTTTACAAATACTGCCTTAGTTAAGTTAGAAGATAAGGGATGATAAATTCTAAATAAAAGGACCTCGCTCAGACTGAGCAGGTTAGTACAATTGAAGCCTGCAACAAGCGTGCTCAATAAAAGTGTATAAGTCCATACAACGGTTCTATTCCAAAACTTGAAATATACCAGAAAGAGCGAAGAATGCCTGCACAAAGATAATATGCAAAAAATACCGTTATGCATTTAAAGTGGACTAGAAGTCAAATTAAAATAATTTTTTTTTCTTTTATTACTTTAACTTATAGCTCTTTCAAAGCACTTTATTTAGTGAGAAAAAAGTAGAGCACTCCTAGCGCTGGCTCCAAGATAAAGCCAATCAAACAGAGATTCGCACGCGAGAAAAAATGGAAGTGGTCAAAAAGGCCATCAGTATAAAAGCAAAACTCAGCAAGATCTGCAAAAACCATTTAGTGCGACTAATTTTAAAATGTTGTTGAATAATTTAACTGTAAATTAGAATTTATTTGATCGAAAAATGTTCCTTATTTTTTTTATTTCAAAATAAAATATGATTCGATACGTGACATTGCGAACGCGACACTTTTTTCCATCATTTTATTTATGTGGTTTCGGTATAATGCGAACCAAAAACTTGCGATTAATTGCAATCACATAGTTTCTCATGGTTTCTTATGCACTCTTTCATAACCCTTTGTACCCTCAGAAAGATTTCAGATAGCAAAAGTAAGTGCAATCTATAGGCACTTTTATCAAAAAAATTTTCAAAATTTATGTCCAAATTAGAAAATTCGAGCAAGCGCAGCCGTGAAACCTAATATTTCGAAGTGGGTTATGATTAAATGTAAGATTGGCTTACATTAGTTCAATTTAATTGTTTCCCCTTGAAAATCTGATAAACAGAGTGTTTTTAAGCACTTTTAATTTTTTGGTCTTGGTGGACGTTTTGGTGGAAATTCCCATATGCAAAAAGTGAGATATGCATTTATACACCTTTGGTCTGTTTAATATTGAGTTTTGTTCCTTTTTTGATCGAAAGTTTACCGAGTCCAAATCAATCTTACGTTTTCTTAAATTTTTATTAAATTTCTAAAAGATAGATTTGAATATTCTAAAATCAAAGAAAAATCAATGGTACAGTGAACCCTCATGAAAGCAAGAATTGAAACGAATTTGAAAATAAATTAAATCGAAATTAAATTAAAGTAAACTTAAAATAAATTAAAATTTTTGATTTAAGATAAATTAAATGAAGTAAGCTTAAAAGTAAAGTAAAGTAAATTGAAAAGAAAGAAATGAAATACTACTTTATAAAATCAATTGAATTAATTTAAACTAAATTTATATATACTTACTTATCTAATAGCCTATTTCCACTGGCTTCATTTCTTATCATTTTCATTTCTAAAAATGATGCTGTTTCCATTGACAAATCTTCATCATTTTGATATTCGCAATGCCACGTTGACAAAAACAGCTGAATGGTTCGATTTAAACAACAGGCGCCACTTTCAAACTCACGGGGAGTTTTTGCAATATTTACCCAAAAAAAGACATACCCGGCAGGAAAGCAATTACCCTGGGCGAACGCATTGTTAACGCCCTGAATAATCAGCAGAAAGCTAAATACACAACTTATTTTGACTAAATTATATTATAAACAAAATTGCGCCTTATTTTTAAATTCAAATCAATAGTTTATTGGTGATGACACTTTCTATTTCCAGAGAGTAACGAGTAGTGCCAGACTTTTTAAAAAAATACCAAATTCCTTCGTGGGGAATGCCATCATTTTTAAGAAATGAAGGAAATGAAGGGCAAAATGCAACAACAATTTGTATGGAAGAAATGATATCATTTTCTTCATTTCTTGTCATTTCAAGAAATGAAGCTTCATTTCTTTGGTGGAAATAGGCTATAAAACGTTAATCCAAATTTACAATTATGTTCCTCATTAGGATTTAGTACTCTATTTTTATATTATCTTATTATATATCTTACTCCGAAATGGAATCCTTTTGTAGCCTCAAATATTATTATCCTGAATTAAAGTTTATAATGAATCTGAACTAAATGGAGTATGAACTCAAGGCAACGTTCTCGACGTCGTAGGGTATTTTTCTAAGGGATCACCCAGATGTATTCTGAGGCCGGTGATCTAAGGTAGGGTGGGCAACATGCGACCTCGATTCCACCTGTGGCTCCGCACACCAAAACTCTCTCTCCTTTCTTCGTCCCTCTCTTTCTCTCACTCTTTTGTATGTGATCCGAATCTGTTTTCTACCGATCTTAACTTCTCTAGCATTTTTATTTTGTCGCAGCACGTTATTATTCTAATCATATTAATGTAACAAGGAGACATATTGGTATCAGCAAGACCTCCACCCCCAAAGCCGACGAGCTAGAGCCGGATATCATGACGTGCAACTGCTCGATACCTTTGTCTATGCATAACTGAATATTGGTTACACGCTACACTATTTGCCTTCTTATATCCTCTGTTATGTTTATTATTGCCGTGGTGCAGCTTCTGTTCTTTCTATATCCTGACTGTATATAAGTTAACATTAAGTTGTCCGTTAAAAATTTACATATTTGATTTGCTATTAACTGTTCTACTACTTTTGACAAAAATGGTAAAATTGAGATTGGTCGAAATTGATTGTTTCCTTTTGGTATAGGAATTTTTTTTGTGATTTTCCATATTTCTGGGAAAGTTGATGTCGTAAGGACTGTGTTGCAGATATGGGTAATGTGGGGTAGAATTTGTGAGAGGATAATTTTAAAAAAAATTTTGTATTCATGTCGTTCAATCCTATTACATTAGACTTAATTTTAAGAACAGATTCAAGGACATCACACTGACTCACACACATAAAGTTAAAACTACTATCACAGTTACTATTCGGCATATTTTCAAGGTACGTATTATAGGTAGCTTCAGGTACTTCAGATTGCACAAAATTAAAATTGAGATCATTAACGTTGGCAGTTATTTTACGTCGACATTTTTGTTTGCCAATACCAAACTTCCTGAGCTCACTCCAGGTTTGTCCAGTCGAAATAGCATCATTAAATTTCGCCGAATAATACGATTGCTTAGCTGTCATTATAAGATTATTGACAATTTTTCTTATATATTAAAATCTTCGATGGTGCTCTTCAGTCTTGTATCTCTTCCATTTTTTGTAAGCTGTATCCCGTTGTGAGATATGACAGGCTATGTTCTGATCAAACCATGGTTTTTGAATCGGCTTAAACAGTTTTCTACGCAAGGGTACACAGCTTTCAAATAGATTTCCAGTAAAAAGATGAAGTTGCTCTATTTGTGAATTAGCATCGGCAAGTCTATATATTGAGTCCCAGTCATACGATATAAATTGATCACTAAGCTGCCTATAGTCAATATTCTTGAAGTCCCTGTACCAAATAATTTCTTCACTTTGATGTGGTTTAAAGTCATATTTCAGGAAAATTAGATCGTGCTTTGAAAATACTGGCACTGAAATCTGATCATACAACATAATCTTTTCTTTTTCATTCACAAACCAGTCCAGTAATGTGTCAGTAGTTTTTGAAAATGTGTAGGTATTGTTGTGTTCACAAGATCTAAGCCTAATGCAGCCATTTCGTCTGCAAAATTTCTTTCTGTCAGCATGTTACAATTAAGGTCACCAGTTATTAGAACGTCCGTAAAATGTAAAGATAAATTAGAGATAACATCAATCATATCAGAGTAGTCTGTATTACGATTTGGTCGGTATAGGCAACCAATTAGCATTGTCAATTCATTTTGTATTCCCTTTACTTGAATAAAGAGATATTCAATGACACTGTTAGGGGGATGTTTGCATATTACTTTTGACTTTAGCTTTTTGTTTACATATATTGCAACACCCCCTGCATGGCCTACCCGATCCGATCGATATACGTCAAACCCACACAAACAACATCCACATTTGACGTTACAAACAAATATCTAAATCAGAGATGGGCGCGTCGCGACGTTCCAATGCACACGAGGCAGCGTGTGCATAGGACCTCTGCCGCGGCCGACTGCACAAAATCACACGTACGCTATAAGCATGGAAAGCTATTTATAGAACACGAATGCGGCGCACGCAAATTGTGCTTGTATGCGTGTGAAAAGTGTGACGATATGTGTGCATGCCCATCTCTGATTTAAATTCATCTAATTTTCGTAATAAACTTCGGGCATTTATATGACAAACTTTAGTACCTTCTCTTTGTTTTGCCAGAACTATTATCAAGGTTTTACTGTTGGTTGTGGTACTATTTATAAAGTTGAGCATGATTTAAAATTATGAAGTATTAGTTTTGCACGCAATGTACATATAACAAATAATTTTGTATCCCTACTGTTCACAGAATTGCATATACTTAGTTTAAACTTAAGAGAAACATTCGTAGGGCCGTAACAAGGTATACTTAACTAGGTAGCCGCACTCGTTCTCTCGCTCTCTCGTTCTCTTTGCTTCCTTCTTAAATGTCAGTCTGTAAATAACAGTTGTGAGCGACTCATCTCCGCGGACGAATTTATTGTGTTATGCTTCTTAGTTTAGTTTGAGAATTTTCGTATTTTTGCTATGCCTCCATACTGCTCTATATGCAAGAATTATGTATTTATGTATTATTATGTATTTCTTTTGTTATATTTATTTAAGTGTCCTGGTCTTAGTTGCAGCAGTAAACTCGCATATGTACATATATCTTGCATGCACGTACAAACTTCTTTGTTTTGACTCAAGCGAGTACAGAAATTCATAACTCTCTTGCTCTCGCTCTCTTTTGTATTTTTATAAGAAGCTGTGAGAGAGCGAGTGCGGCTACCTAGTTAAGTATACCTTGCTACGGCCCTACGAGTGAAAACAGCAAAGAGAACCTTACGCTTTTTCATAAGCATTGCCTCTTAAAATATTGCATACATTTCTTTGGTCAACTGCTCATTTATGTAAAAGGGAGTATGAGAGTCAATTCGTACTAATTGTAGTGCCAGTGGTTTCTTAGTTTCCCTACGGTATGCATCAGCCGCACGCAGCAGCGCCGCCTTACCACGTACGTGTTCCAATTTAACAATAATTGTTGGGTCAATAATTGTTTCTGGGCTCCGTTGCCTAACTCTAAAAATGTCCCTAGCCCTCGGCGGTGGTGTAAGTGAAGGCCAAAGCACAGATTAGCGAACATGGTCTTCAGTTGCTCACCTTCCTCATATGAAACACCATAAATCCGCAGATCGCAGGAAACCTCAGCATTTGCCTGAGCCAAACAGCGTGCCTCCAGCTTGCCCACCTGGCCTCGCAATGCCTGCGTTTCCTGAACCTCAGCAGCCAGCTTCTGGATCCAACTTTCCATCTGCTTGACTCTGCCAGCCACCTCCTCTAGCTGCTGCACTCGCTGGGTAAGTAGCTGAACATCAGCTGTCATGACACCCAGCTTCTCCTGAATCGCCTGCAGAACCCGCTGCTCAGATTGGAGAACACCTTCAGTGATGGCTTTGGTGATGGTCTCAGTCAGTTCCTCGAATTTCAATTCGATGAGCTGAAGCATCATAGGAGGAAGAGCGTCGGAGGTGTTTTCCGGTTTGGTGTCGGAGCACCTTCCAGCCGCCAGGTCAGTAGCCGTTTTTCGCGCTGACGTTTTGGTGGTGGGGCCATAGTTGCAGTAGTTGTTGTTATTTATAGTAACTGCAATACCCAATTGGCTTTAAGTTTGTGTGTGTTGGTGTTGAATTTGTGTTTGTGTATTTTGTGTTTGGTGCACTTGCTGCTCAGCTGTAGTTTGTTTTTCGTTTGCGTATTACAGAAAAGTGAGTTATTTCCACTGCGATGCGATAGTCCATGAAATGATTCAAATACTTGATGGCGTAAACTCTGCGACAAGTAAGGTCGGATGCAATCAGAAGATGTGTCTCAGTAGAGAGAAATGCTGTTGTCAAATCGCATTGGTTGCAGTTTAAGAGATGTTTTCCCAATAAGCAGGCTTTGCAGCTCCGAATGAGTGCTTTGACCATCTTGGATAGTTTCCAGACTAGCTGCGTTGGGCATTGTGATGGCGCAAAGCCTGGAAAGTGAGTCTCCAACACAATTCTCTGCTCCTTTCAAATTAATAATTGTTGTTGAGAATCAGGCTTATGATCACTTTTAATTATCACATATCTTAGAAAACGTAATTGAGGTTGAGCAATCTGACATTTGCTGGCATTGATGCGCAAAACAGGATTGCGATGGATGCCGAAAACAATGCGGAGGTGCTCTTCGTACTCGTCAGCTGTTTTAGACGTTATGAGAATGTCGTCAATATAACAGAAGATATGTTGTCCATAAAGTTCTATAACTTCGTGAACTCCAAACGCAAATCTTCTCAGTTTTCTCCATCGCTTTCGCTCGATAATGTGACTGCTTGTAATTAAGCTGACATCGCCAATTTATTTGCAGCATTTTTCGGCGTTGCTATTCCGTCATCGACTAGTTTTGGTACCTTAAGCCCGTATCCCTACTCTATTACCCACTCTAATAGCATCCATCCACCTGTTTTGGATTTAGAGTGTCTGCTTCGATTAAAACATCATATACTCCTGGACCTGACAATGTATCAAGCTGTGTGCTTAAAAATTGTGCTAGTTCTTTACGCTTTCCGCTTTTAAGGCTGTTTAGCTTATCTCTTGAGCTAGGTGAGTTTCCCAACGAATGAAAGAAATCTTTTGCCATTGCTATTCATAAAAAAGGATCTGAATCGTCAGTAACAAATTACAGGTGTATCTCCAAACTATCTGATATTCCTAAACATTTTGAAATGCTTATAACATCTCAAATACAGTACTCCTGTCGCTCAATTATTTCGCAATCTCAGTACGGCTTTATGAAAAAGCCTTCTGTTTCTACAAACCTTCTTGAGTTTACTTCTATTGTGAATATATAATTTATACTGATTTTAGCAAGGCCTTTGACTCTGTCAATCATTATCTCCTCCTTCACAAATTGTATCTGCTTGGTTTTCCTCTGAACCTTCTTAACTTATTTGACAGACCGTTCCCAGCGTGTCCGTTTCAATTCGTCGCTCAGGGTAGTCATCTTGGACCTTAACTTTTTAATCTGTTCATTAACGACATCCCTCACGTCCTGCTTCATTCGCATGCTTTGATGTACGCTGATGACCTAAAACTCTGCTTGTCCTATAAGGACCCGATGTCTCCTATCTTTCTTCAATTGGACTTAAATTCTCTGTATATATGGTGTTCTGTAAATTCCCTCCCACTAAACGTTGAAAAGTGTAAATATATGACTTTTCATCGAACACAGCCGTATTTATACGACTATTCGATTGTTGACAATCCTCTTGAACGCATTTACGAGGTTGTTGATTTGGGCGTACGCTTTGTCCCCAAGTTAAGCTTTAATAGTCATATTTCTTTCATCTTTAATAAAGTTATGGATGTTCTTCGGTTTATCAAAACATGGTCCAAGGAATTCAACGATCCGTATCTCACTAAACAATAATACGTCTGACTTGTTCGACCAATACTTGAATATGGGTCGTTTGTGTGGTCACCGCATTACCAAAAGTATCAGGACCAACTTGAATCGGTTCAAAAACAGTTTTAAGTTTTTGGCCTCAACTGGGATCCCACCATCCATCTTCCATCTTACGAGCATCGACTACTTTTAATCGATCTTCCATCTCTTCAGAACCGCCGGACGTGCCATTGTGTGCTTTTCATTCACAAACTCTTATCTGGTGATATTGACTCTTGCGCTCTGTTGAGCCAAATAAATCTTGCTGTTCCTTTGTGTCTTACCAGAAATTTTATTTTCGATCTATCTACAGCCTTGCCTAACAAATTATGCTAACTATGAACCTTTCCCATATTTGTGTCTTAATTTTAATATGTATTAGAATCTTTTCTCTGCTCACTCTTCTGTGTTAAGGCCTGTTCTGAGAAGCGCGGAAAATAAATTTTTATGACGCACTCCATATAAAAAAAACAGTGGCGGAAACTTTCCGCGGCGGAATTTCGTTTCTGTATTCTGAGACGCGCTAAATAAATAGACAATTGGCCTATCGATAGTTGACGTATCGATAGCGGTGTGGGTCGTGAGTGGATTGAATGAACAGCTGATGCCATGGCGGAAATATAAGCAGCTCATTTTTTTGACGTCAAAATCGACAATGCACGGGAAACATGAACCCAAAAGAAAACGCACCGAGAGATTCAATCGCGAGGAAACTATTAGCTAAGGGCCACAAATCAGCCCAAGAAAGTTACGAAATCAGCACTGGAGTGCCATACCCCTAAAATCGTCTCCTATGCCAACGGACGCAAGCGTCCGCACTCGGTGGATGCCAAACAAACAGATAGTGACATCTAAACCCGGTCATCCAGTTTACCACCACCGCGGACCAGCTAAAAATAGAGTTGGATAGCGATGCGACTGCTGTGGGCAGCATTGCCAGCTCCAGCGGTGTGGGCGTGGCTGTCAAACATAAACGCCAGGAGCAGGATTTTGAATTTACGGCAAATAAAACAATAATTTTGTATGAAAACTAAAAATATATTTTCCAATCTTTAGCATTGCGTTTCACTTAAGAGCCAAAATGATGGCACAGCCCAAATCCATGATTTGCAGATACTCCGAGCCGCCGTCCTGGAGACGATAGCAGCATTTCTACAAAGAAATGCATATTCAACCAACTTTGAATCAAGCATCAAAAGTGCTACCCCCCCATATTGTCGCATATCTGGGCATTCGTCAGGGCCGCATGAAGCACTATGTACTCCACAAACTGCTTCAGCTGACCCACACTGTAGGCGGATGACCCAATCTCTTGTACACACTTCTCCAAACGATTACAGTTGCCCGAACGGCAGACTTCCAAATAATCCTTCAAGTAGAAGTCTGGGATTATGCCCGACATCTCAAACAGATCAGCCTTGTTGACGACATGCTCGACCCCATTAAGACGATGGCAGGACGCATATCATCTCCCAATATCCGTAAAATAGACCTGTAGGCCTCCTCCGCGATCTGCACCTACTCCAAGTGTGTCTCAAACGGGCAATAATTTGATCCTCGCCCAACGCCTTGAACCGGAATTTGATGCCGCTACCTCCATCAACATACATATCTGTGTTCCTGTTGCCCAGCTTAATTAAACTATTTTTGAAAAAAAAAAACACTTTCAACTTTTGTTTGTAAACAAAACAAAACAGCTGATCCCCAGTGTGGCCGTTTCTGTATTTGGTCTCTTTGACTTATATATGGGCTCACTAATAATTTATGTGGATGCTAAATTTATTATGTGCAATTTCGCGAGCAAAATGTTCCGCGCTTCTCAGAACAGGCCTTTAGATGTAAAAAATAATTTCCGAACATAGATATACCGGAGCAAGCCTAATGCCTACTGTCCCCAAAAATTAAAATTCGCCCTTCCCGTAACTAAGAGAACCATATCAACAATCCATGTGATTGCGGATCTGGAACAGGGTATCCAGACAGTGGAAGATGAAAAAGAAAAGGAGACAACAAGAAGAAACCTAAAAGAAAGACTGATTAATTATAAGGGAAGCCAGAAAACAAGTGAGAAGGAGCGATTGATACTAAAGATTTCCGAGGACACGGAACAATTCCTTAAACAACATAGAGAAGACCTTATAATAACTGAGGCAGACAAATTGAACAAAACAGTGCCAATGTATAGGGAAGAATACGCCAAAAAGATGAATGCTATGCTAGCGGACAAAACCACGTACAAAACATCAAGAAAGAACCCCACATCACAACTGATAAAGTAAAACAACAGCATCATCAAAGATTTGGCTAAACGGAACCACATTGATATTAAACTTAAACATCATCAGATTGAGGCTGATGAAATGATGGTATCGTTTGATGTCATTTCATTATTCACAAACATACCAACCTCTCTAGCTATACAAACATACCAACCTCTCTAGCTATATACAACATTGTAGAGAGATAGATAGACATAGTTCCCCCCACTACCATTCCGAAAAAACAGTTCAAGGAAATTTTAGAATTCTGCTTACTTGACAATAATTATTTTACGTACAATGGAACAGTATATAATCAAATCTTTGGAATGTCAATGGGAAACCCTTTGTCACCTACAATTGCAAATATAATACTTGACAAAATACTAGATGATGCAATACAAAAATTAAAATCAATCGACATATTTATAAACCTTTTCTCAAAATACGTTGACATATTATGTATCATTAAAACTAAGGATCTAGACACATTCAACAAGCACCACCGAAGAATACAGTTCACTGTAGAAATAGAAGAATGGAATAAATTGGCATATCTCGCGGAAATAATTAGGAAGAATGAAGGACTTATATTTAATTGGTACATGAAACCCTTGTCATCCGGCAGACTTCTGAACTACAACCACCTACCAAACCAAAAAAGCAACATAGCAAAGAATCTTATTAGGAAAGCGTACACTCTATGTGATGATGAGTTTAAGCCAAGCACATATATAAAAGTGAAGAACATCGTGCTTTCCAATAATTTCCCAGAGCCACTTATTAACCGACTGATCTTAGAAACAACAGGGAAAATAAATAACACAACCATAAGGAATTCAAGCAATGAGCCCAAAAAATACATAAGTATTCCATTTATCCCAAACCTTACCAATAAGAAAGCCCTAGATAAAATACTACCCAAGAAAACGACAGACCAGCTGACATATGCCTACAAAGCCCACAACAACACGAGCCGCTTGTTTACAAACACCAACGACAAAATTAGCAAAGAGAACAGAAACAATGAGCGCGTTCACCAGCACACACCAATCATCTAACATAAATCATCAATCAACAAAAAAGTGTTTGGCTGCTGGTGAACGTGTTTGATAGAATTTTAAGGCAACAAAGTCATCGATATATTTTTGTTGGCGGAAGTTTTGAATTTTTGGCAATTAATCGCTAAATAAAATTTAGAACAGACTGTTAAATTTATTTGACCGTCGTCAATAGCAGCAACTGCTCTTAGAATCCCCTTGTATTTTCCTCAAGACTTTGTTACCCATTTAAAATTTGTTGTAATCCCGGCGAGAATGTACACAACAAACTCGAGTATCTGATGGCCAAATCTTTTTCCTATTTCAAAAGGGTCATTTAGTAATATGAAGAACTCCTGTTTTTTGCCAGCAGCCAAATTACATAACGCTGTGCTTTATTAAGAGTTACTTTCGCTATTAGTTCATCCAAGGCAACGCAAAAAAGGGTCTGCAAATGTTCATTTTAATAAAGTATTTAATGGGCAATGAGCTGAGAGTCCTTAACGATGCACGGTACATCATGAAATAATCCTTGAATTTGTCCATTCTATATTTTTGTACTTTCACAACAATTGAGTACGCGGGGGCTGCTTCTTTTTGAAGAGGCGGCTTTTCAAGTTTTCCTCCTCCGCAACAAACAGTAAAGACTTCAAGGCCTTGCACGAAATTCCGCGGCTTACTTGCGAATGCACGTCCTCTGCCAATTCATTAATTAATAACAAAGAGGTTTCCACATTCATTTTGCATTTGCCTTGACAAAATTACTTTTTTGTTTACAACTGACAGCTGTGTGCTATCGATAACAGCAATCATGATTGCACATCATGCCTGTTCACCAGCACAATCTAACAAAAATAGTCGTTTTTTATACCCTTGCAAAGGGTATTATAATTTTGCCCAAAAGTTTGCAACGCATAGAAATATTCATTTCCGAACCCATAAACTATATATATTCTTGATCAGGGCGACGAGCTGAGTCGATTGAGCTTTGTCCGTCCGTCTGTCTGTCTGTCCGTCTGTCTGTCTGTCTGTCCGTCTGTCTGTCTGTCCGTCTGTCTGTCCGTCTGTCTGTTTCTACGCAAACTAGTCTCTCAGTTTTAAAGCTATCAAGCTGAAATTTTGCACAGAGTCTTCTTTTTACTGCACGCTGCTAATATGTCGGAACCGACCGGATCGGATGACTATATCTTATAGCTGCCATAGGACCGATCGGTCGGAAAATGGGTCTTAGTGAAAAAAATTTTTTTGTTTTCAAGTAAATCGTTCTTAAGGTTGGTGATTATTAATTTTAAACGCTTTCAGACTAATTTAAAAATTTGGTCGAAATCAGATGACTATATCTTCAGGCTGCCATTGGACTTATCGGTCGGAAAATGAGTCTTAGTGAGAAAAATTTTTTGTTTTCAATTTTATCGTTGTTAAACTTGGCGATTGTTAATATGTTTTGTTGTTTGTTGATATGTTTTCAAAAAGATTCGCGAAATGTGGTCGAAATTAGATGTTCATCTGACTGAAAATGGATTGTAGTTACAATAGTTTTTGATTATTATCTTAGCGTTCTTAAACTCTGTCATTTCAAAAACAGCTTTTGCAAGGGTATAAAAACTTCGGCACAGACGAAGTTAGCTTGGCCTTCTCGTTTGTCATCGATTTATGCTGGTGAACGCGCTCATTGTCATATACGAGATAAAATGCACAGGCAGAGCGGGAGAGAGCTGCAACGAGATATACATTGGAACTACCAAACGATCTCTGGCACGAGAATAGCGGAGCTCAACAAGGGAAGCCAACAGCTTTATCACAACACATAACAACAACAAACCACTCAGCTGACTTCGACAACGTGAGAGTACTGGACACTGAGCATAAATGGAAGACGAGAATGACGCTGGAGAGCCTAAGAATACAGGAAAAGGAGAGCACGCAATAAACCACCGCAAAGACATCGAACAAACAAACTTCGTCTATGCCGAACTATGGACCAAACATTAACAAAAAATTCTAAAAATATAAATTTAATGATGAGGACGGTAGACAATGAGCGCGTTTACCAGCACGCACCAATCATCTAACATAAATCATCTGTGAGGAACTAAAGTACCTCACAAGTAGGGCTGCAAAACTATTGATGTTACTATCGATAGTATCGAGGTTTTCAAAATGGTCCGATGTATCGATGTTAAAAATTGAACATCGATATATCGGATGCTTCACTGCATCAGTGCTGCCAGATTTTTTGGGTCCATTTTTACAATTATTATTAGTTGAAATACGACAAAATTTGATTAATAAGCAAAAAAAAAAAAAAAAAAAAGGGCAATTTGGTTAAACGTGCAAATAAACGAAATGGCTAGAAGTGGCTAGATCGTTTTGAAAGAATGTAGATGTTAGCTGGCTCTAGGTCGAGAAGAAAAACTCAGTGTTTTTGGTTTGTTTCCGATATATTTCGAATGCGCTTCGGCATCCGTCTTCAGGGACACTACAAAAACAATTTACCAATTATCACATTACTTCAAAAACATTTTTTTACATACAATTTATAACACGTCTGTACCGCTTGACGTGGAGTTCAGTACTAAATTATTGCCTATTGAGTAGATGTCTGTATATGTGGGCGCAGTTTTCAGTGTCAGTTTTGTAGTTTAGTCTCTTATCTGTTGGCGTGTCAATTATATGTAGCATTTCAAGGGTAAAGCGCTTCCTGTAATTGCTCTCTTGTTGTAAAATTGTTGTTTCTTCAAAATTCGGTGAATGTCCGCTCTCCATACAGTGGGTTGCTAGTGCTGTTTTTTGATTTGTCGTTTGGTGTCGGAGCTTGTAATCCGATTTATGTTGTGAAATCCTTGTTTTAAGTTTAGACTTTGTTGTTCCAATGTAAAGTTTATTGCACCTGTTCTCTAAATCTCCATTGCATGGTATTTTATATATAACATTGCTTTTGTCGGCTTTTTCTATTTTGGATTTCGTCTTGTTGTAAAAATTTTTCATTGTGTTTGTGGGTTTGTGGGCTATTTGTATGTTGTGTCTGTTGAAACATTCCGATTTTGCGAAGCGCTCTGAGAGTTTCGGAACGTATGTGAGGCACCTATATGATTTTGGTTGTTTGTCGTCTCTTGGTTTTATTGTCTTGTTTCTACCAATTAATGATTTTATAATCTTCATGGGGAAGTCATTATGCGTCAGTATTAGCTTAATTTCGGAAATGATGTCCTTATGGTAAATCTCGTCGCTTATGTTCAGCATCCTTTGAATACAGCTAGCAGCTGTATTTACTATCATATTTTTTGGGTGCTTGGAGTAGAAGTTTATTAATCGTCCTGATGCTGTGGGTTTCTTGTACCATTTAATTTTGAGTTTGTTTACAGGTCTGTTGATAGTGGAATCTAAATATGGAAGTTTTCCATCTATTTCTGTCTCGGTGGTGAATTTTAAATTTCTATGGAAAGAGTTTAGTGCTTTTAATGTCTCATGAGCCTCAGTTTCCTTGATAATGGCAAACAGATCGTCCACATATTTGGTTAGCAGTCTTGGTGGGTGCCTAAGTTTCTTCATTGTGTGGTCCACCATAAGGACATCATTTCCGAAATTAAGCTAATACTGACGCATAATGACTTCCCCATGAAGATTATAAAATCATTAATTGGTAGAAACAAGACAATAAAACCAAGAGACGACAAACAACCAAAATCATATAGGTGCCTCACATACGTTCCGAAACTCTCAGAGCGCTTCGCAAAATCGGAATGTTTCAACAGACACAACATACAAATAGCCCACAAACCCACAAACACAATGAAAAATTTTTACAACAAGACGAAATCCAAAATAGAAAAAGCCGACAAAAGCAATGTTATATATAAAATACCATGCAATGGAGATTTAGAGAACAGGTGCAATAAACTTTACATTGGAACAACAAAGTCTAAACTTAAAACAAGGATTTCACAACATAAATCGGATTACAAGCTCCGACACCAAACGACAAATCAAAAAACAGCACTAGCAACCCACTGTATGGAGAGCGGACATTCACCGAATTTTGAAGAAACAACAATTTTACAACAAGAGAGCATTTACAGGAAGCGCTTTACCCTTGAAATGCTACATATAATTGACACGCCAACAGATAAGAGACTAAACTACAAAACTGACACTGAAAACTGCGCCCACATATACAGACATCTACTCAATAGGCAATAATTTAGTACTGAACTCCACGTCAAGCGGTACAGACGTGTTATAAATTGTATGTAAAAAAATGTTTTTGAAGTAATGTGATAATTGGTAAATTGTTTTTGTAGTGTCCCTGAAGACGGATGCCGAAGCGCATTCGAAATATATCGGAAACAAACCAAAAACACTGAGTTTTTCTTCTCGACCTAGAGCCAGCTAACATCTACATTCTAATAATTAGAAAGGTCGCTAACCAACAATTTCATTTTGAAAAAAAAAAAGCTAACCCGCTCAAAAAGTGGCTAGTTCTAGCCACAAAGTGGCTGAGTTGGCAGCCCTCCACTGCATGGTGACGCTTCAAGCTACGCGTAAGTGTTTGTTGAGTTAAAAATGTGTATAATTTTATAAATTCATCTTTTGGTAATAGTTTCTTACAGCAATAATTGGCGGTTCTTCTGTATATATAATGGATAAGTTTTTGTGCACATCAAGTAAGTAAAAACCTTAAAAGCAGCAGTGTATATTATTACAAATCTATTGCGTTTTAGACAAAGTTAACGCTGCTTCTTCTTCTGATTCTGCTTTGTGCGCCGAGGAATCAGCTGATGCCTCGTCCAGCAGTAATCGGAAGCGCAAAGGAAATTCTGATGTTTGGAAACACTTTGAAAAGTGTAAAAATAAAATGTTTGCCAAATGTCGTTTATGCGGAAAGGAGTACAAGACATCTGGCAACACATCCAATTTAAGCGATCATTTACGTCGTATACACCCATTATACAATACTGCAGAAGACGTACCTACAATGGCAAAATTTATGAAGCGGTCGGATGCGAACGCCCCCACATCATCCAAGAAACAGATGTTGGATGCTCTTATTTCAGAAATGGTGGCAGAAGACGTGTTACCATTTAGCTTTGTGGAGGGTCTTGGATTTCGTAAGCTTATGCATGTGGTGGATCCAAAATACGTTGTACCAAGCAGGACAACATTGCAACATGTACATGTACAAAATATGTACGAGCAAAAATTGGCTATTTTGAAACAAAAACTTAAAAAAATCGAATATTGTTCCATAACAACTGATGGTTGGACATCCCGTGCAAACTGCCATTACCTGACAGTCACGTGCCACTTTATTGAAAATTATGAGTTAAGGACTGCAGTGCTTGCAACACAGCCACCGTCTAACGAGGAAAACCATTGCAGTGAAAATATTGCTACAACATTGAAAAACATATGCGATGAGTTCGAAATTTTTAAAAAAATTGAGACCATCGTAACGGATAACGCAGCTTCAATGAAGAAAGCATGCGAAATATTAAGCAAAAAGCACATTGGTTGCTATGCCCACACTTTAAACTTAATTGTTCAAGAGGCACTGGCATTAAGCGAAGTGAATGCGATTTTGAAATGTGTGAAAAACATTGTTACTTATTTTAAAAACAGCAAAATCGCTTATGTCAAATTAAAAAAAGCTCAAAATGTTGCAAAGCCATTAAGCCTGATCCAAGAAGTTCCAACACGTTGGAACAGTGCGTTGCACATGCTAAAGCGAGTGCTCTGTATAAGGGAACACCTTTCAACAGTCCTTTTAAATACTTCAAAGGCACCGTCGCCCTTAAACGAGGATCAATTTGATTCCATGAAGGAGATATGCAGCGTATTGGACCATTTTGAAGCAGCTACATTAAACACTTCGTCTGCTAAATCCACCACAGTAAACCTAATTATACCCACAACACTTGGCCTTATGATTAAGCTGGACAGTTCTCTCCCAGGTATGAAAACAACTGTGGGGGTGGAAATTTGCAATTTTCTACAAACTCGTCTAAGGGCAAGACTCGCACCTTATGAAACCCGAACTGGTACGCGACTGGCGACTATGCTGGATCCACGCTTCAAAAAGGAGGGATTTCGCGAGCAAAGTAATGCAGAACAAGCAGCAAAAATATTAGAGACTGAAGTTGCGTCTGTATTGCAAAATGTGCAAAAAAGCAATATACTATCTACGTATGAAGAACCGCCGATTGAAAAAGAAAACGCTAGTGATCTCTATAGTTTTATGACAACAAAAGTTAAGCAAAAACCAAAGACAATTCGATCGGATGCAATAATTGAGCTGCGTCAATATTTTGAGCAGCAGAATGCATCGCGAGAAGCAGATCCGCTGGAGTATTGGAAGGTAACATTTAAAATATGAATCTTTTTAGCTATAACCATTTTTGAATTTTTTGCAGAGCAATAAAACCCAATTTAGTTCGCTAGCACATTGTGCCTTGAAATATTTGTGCGTTCCAGCTACATCAACTGAGTCTGAGCGAACTTTCAGCAAGGCTGGGGAGATCATTTCTAATAAACGTGCGGCGCTAAAACCAAAAGCTGTCAACGTTCTTGTTTTTTTTAAAAAAAACCAATGGCTAGACGAAAATAATTCGCAATAAGCCAATTTCTTCAAAAGACAACATGTTAATGGATAAGACTCAATTTAAAAAATAATATTTACCAATTATCTGTGAATTGAAAAGACTTACATTTTATGTTTATTTAGTTTTAAGAACCAATTAATGAAGCAATTGTTTTTGTTCTTCTAATTTTAAGATATGAATATTAATGAGTGAGATTTAAATTATGAAGACATAATTTTTGTTTTTTAATTTTAAGAAATGAGCCTTTATATTTGTTTTTTTTAATATTAAGAAATAAATATGAATAACTAAGCTTTAACTTGTGAAGACATTATATTTGATTTTTTATTTTATGAAATGAGCATTTAATATTTGTTTTTTTAATTTTAAGAAAAAAAATTTGAATAAAAAAGCTTTAAATTGTGAAGACCTAATTTTTGTTTTTTTGAATTAAAAAAAAATGAAAATTTAAATTTTGTTCGTTTATTATTAAGAAATTAATAACATTATTTTACACAAACAAAATTAATGTTTGCCTTTTCTATATTTTTCTTAATATAGCATAAGATATATGGTATTTACCGCAATCTAAAATATTTGAAAAATTTTCGATGTCTTAACGATATATCGATGTTTTTTTGGAAAACATCGAGGTTTTGAAACATCGAAGTTAAAAACTATCGATGTACCCACTATCGATAGTTTTGCAGCCCTACTCACAAGGGCCTGCGTAGGGGAGTGAGAAGAGTCCGGCGAATTCGCAGAGAGAGAGGTGAAAGTGTGGGGGAAGAGAGCGTAGCGGAGAGGAAAGGCAGCAGAGGCGGTGATTGGCGGGTCTAAGAATCCGTTAAGCGGAGGACGCATGAGCACGAAACGGGTGAGAGCAAGATGAAAGGTAACGGGATGGAATGTTCGAGAAGGGCTCAAGTGCATGGAAAGTGCATAAGGGCTGAGAGACGTGAAGAGAGGACCATGGAGACGAACAGAGGAACCAATCGCTGTTGCTAGGCAGCAGGCTAACTGCGGCAAGCGGTTCTAACGGAATTATGCCGAATGGGCAAGAGATGGACCAAGCCTATAAAAGGCCCTAAAGGCCAGCGGTCAGAGAGTCAGTGTGCGACGGAAAATCAAAGCGAGTGCGAGTGCGTCAAGAACGGTCGGAATAGCAAGTGCCATCAAAGGATCACGCCAGGGTGGTGCGAGGACACAAGTGACAGGAGCAAGGAGCAGAATAGCAGATAAGTGCTAGAACAGTAAGTGGCGGGCAGAAGCGAAGTTGGAAGTACGGCAAGCTGGCGATTGTAGCAGTAGGAGACGTCGGTCCCTAAAGCCAAGCGCAATCCAAACCAGCAAATCGCAGCCAGGTCGGAGAAACAACTGCTACACGAGAAGGAAGGGTTGGCGAGTCGAGAGACAGTCCAACGATATTCCAAGTGAGCGAGAGTTGTGGTACGACGGGAAGCAGAGCCTTGTGGTGAACAAGGGAGCAAATAAGAAGCATATCCTGTTAGCGATTAAGTACCACCTAAGCCGAATATCTGATATTATACATGTGCGATACTACTGAGAAACAGAAAGGTCTTATCAATTGTTATTTGGGACACTACAAATTTTTTGAGGCGAGCCACGACATTTCTCGAGCCTAGCTTAGGGTAGTTTCGAGCAACGGAAAGACTCGTTACACATCAATCAACAAAAAAGTGTTTGGCTGCTGGTGAACGTGTTTGATAGAATTCTCAGGCAACAAAGTAATCGATATTTTTGGTTGGCGGAAATTTTGAATTTTTGACAACAAACTGCAAAATAGAATTAGGAACAGACCATTAAATTTAAATGACCGTCATCAATAGCACCCACTGCTCCTGGAATCCCCCTTGAATTTTCCGCAAGAATTTGTTTGCCATTTAATGTTTGTTGTAAGCCCGGCGAAAATGTGCACAACAAACTCGAAAATCCAGTGGCTAGATCTTTATCGTATGTCTCCTAAGGCGAAATGGTCATTTACTTATAAGGACTCCTGTTTTGCCAGCAGTCAAATAACATAACGCTGGTTTTTATTAAGAGTTTCGTTAGCAATTAGTTTATCCAGGGCCACGTAAAGAAGCGTCTGCAATTGTTAATTTTAATAAAGTATTCAATGGGCAATGAGCAGAGAGTCCTTAACGATCCATGGTAGGTAAAAAAAACGATCCATGGTACATCATTAAAAAATCCTTGAATTTGTCCATTCTATATTTTTCTACTGTCACAAAAATTGAGTACGCGGGGCTGCTTCTTTTTGAAGAGGCGGCTTTTCAAGCTTTCCTCCTCCGCAACAACCAGTAAAGTCTTCATTGCCTTGCACGAATTTCCGTGAGCTAATTGCGAAACCACGTCCTCTGCCAATCCATTAATTAAAAATAAAGAGGATTCCACATTCATTTTGCATTTGCTTTAACAAAATTTCTTGTTTGTTTACTACTGACAGCTGTGCGCTATCGATAACAAATCACGATCAAGCCATTCTAACAAACTGCTTCTTTGATGTATTCACATCTAACACAATCACGAAAATTAGCGATCATGATTGCACATCATGCCTGTTCACCAGCACAATCTAACAAAAATAGTCGATTTTTTGTCATCGATTTATGCTGGTGAACGCGCTCAATAAGAAAATTTTAGAGCAGATGGTAAAAAAGTTTTTGGGCTACATTTCGAAACCGACATCTCGGGTTATTGGACCAAAATTTGACAGACATGGAAGTATAATTAGATACATTTTCGAAGATTTTCATTTGACACTCATATTACCCAATAACATTTGCTTTCTGAAATCTGGTCTCGCAAGTAAAATTACAAAACATGATTTGAAAGACGGGGATATACTTTTTAAGTGGTCGAAGATTTGAAAATTCGCGCCAATACTTCGAGCTTCCCATTCAAAACATAAGCTTAAGTATGCTCTCGACAGATGGGCAACTCTCAACTGAAATTTCCTCTGTCAGCAGTCTTATGCAAATGTGTGTAACTTCCGAATTGTTTAAATGAAGTGGTGTTAATACCAATTCTTCTGTCCATTAATGATTAACAACGTCTTGAGTTTTAGTATCGGTTTCTGGACATGAATTTTTAATTCGGGTTGTCCGGCTGAAGGCAATGTGGCCGCGCTTCTCAGCCGGGATTCGCGCGAGATGATCTAACACAATCACGAAATTTAGCAATCATGATTGTACATCATGCCTGTTCACCAGCACAATCTAACAACGAGAGCGTAAGTTAAAGTCGGCTCTAACCGACTTCGATATACCCGTTACTTATGAAAACAAATGTTTAATAGCCTTCCAGTGTGCCTGAGGTGGGACAGCCGAAAATTATGCAACATTTTTTATAACTCGGCTATTTATCAGCCGATCTTGATGAAAATCTGGGCTTATAGATGTTGGGAATATAAATGTAAGTTTTAAATTTGAGATCAATATCTCAAAAATTGTGGGAGTTATTCAACATTTTCCATTGTGATGGCGGGGGTGGGCGTGGCAAAAATTTGAAATAAACTTGATCTGCGTGCAGACAATAGGAGTCTACATTTCAAAATTGGTTGCTCTAGCTCTTCTAGTCTCTGAGATCTAGGTGTTCATACAGACAGACGGACAGACGGACATGGCTATATCGACTCGGCTTTTGATGCTGATCAAGAATATATATACTTTATATGGTCGGAAATTATTCCTTCTGCCTGTTACATACATTTGCACGACTTTAGTATATCCTTTTACTATACGAGTAACGGGTATAAAAATAGTCGATTTTTTGTCATCGATTTATGCTCTATGTGTATTATTCTATGTTTGGTTTATAATACCCTTACATTGGTTGGATATGCTGAATATTATATTTGGTCACACTACAATATCCTTAGCCTCCATGACGATGACGATTGGCCCAAGTCACCTCCCCGAATATGTGAGCCCGTTGCCCGGCCGCAACCAGCTCAAAAGGCCAGACCACAAACAGCAAATGCCATACGGCTAACGGCACCAAAGACACGACCGGCCCCACAGGCAAAACCAACAAGGGTCCAGGAACCCCAAATCCCGTGGCGAAAACCGACGAAACTGGTCGAAGACAGGGGGGAGGAGGATGGGAACGAGAATCGGAAAGAGGAAACAAACATACCCTGGGAAAACCACACCCACCTCCGACTCTCGCACGGTATCAAGGAGACCATAGTACAGGAGCGCCGCAAATGGCGAGACGCATTGATAAAGGCACTCCACTGGTTATCAATATCGGGCGTCAGCGCCACATACGGATTAAGGAGAACCGCCCCAACCTAGCAAACGAGGGCGGAGTGCGACGCCCTAGCGGCGCGCAAATTAATATATAAGTTATTTACTTAACATATCTTCAGCACGAAGCTACCTTAAACCTCTAAGTTGACACACATATTACATAATCCCAATCTTACATTTCAGCACGAATCATACCTTAGACATAAAATAAATATATATATACTCACTATATATAAGCTAAATACATAATATATTCACTAGATATAAGCTAAACACATATATACCCACTAGATATAAGCTAAACACATCACATATGAATATATCAATAAAATATGCCAGCATGCGCAAGAAGCGCCCTTGCCACCTAGGTTTGAGCAAATTAATAAAATTCAAATCGCACGCGCACTTTCAAACATAGATTGCGCGCGCCATCAGTCGATAGGCGGCCAGCGGCGTTCAGCAGCGTTCGCTGCCACTGGCGACTGCGCCAGCAGCCTATAAAAGCAGAGCATCAGCACACTGGCGAGTCACTTAGTTCGCGGCACCGGCCGAGTAAGCACCTTTGGTAAGTTGGATTCTTCTCTTCTCGTTTCAGGTGCAGTAATCCCCGGTCAAAGGACCAATAGTGCGATTTTCAATCGGCTTTGGTCGGTTCCAGGTGTGCGACTTTCAATCGGCATCTGTATCAGGACGTAATTCCCGGTTGAATAGCACCGTCGTTTGCCCGTTTCCAGCTAACAACGCACGATTTTCAATCGGCGGCTGTGTGAGCCACAAGGAGTGCGATTTTCAATCGGCCCCTGGCCTGGTTCAACCAGATCGACGCACTGCATCCGGCGCCGCACACACTGTCAGGCGCCTTCCAACAGAGCACCGCTCGGCACAACTCCCGGGCCCAGAGGTGGTTCCACCCCAAAGCAACGGGAACAACGTACCAGATCGGCACCTGGCCTGATCCACCCACATTGACGCACTGCATCCGGCGGGACACAGCCACTGCACACGCCACACGCGGTGAGACGCGTTCCAACAGAGCTCCGCTCGAAATAAATCCCCGTCACTGGGGTGGCTCCCACGTCAAAGATCAAGGTGTACCAGATCGGCCCCTGGCCTGATCCACCCACAACGACGCACTGCATCCGGCGGAGAAATACCACCGCAGACAAACAATCACTAGAGATTAGAACCCTCCGTGAGATCAATTAATAAAATAAGTAAACATACACAAACCACTCGACTTGTATTTATTTGGGAGGGTGAACGATTTCAGCAAGTACAAGAACCACGCGTTCCAGAAACAAATAATTTCTGTGACAAACGAAAAAGAAAAGAGGTCCCCCTCACCGAAGGGGATTGTGATACCCGACGAGCAGACATTCGATTGGTACTTGGGGGGCTTCGCTTTCCTAGGGGCGCTAGTCTGGCGTCACCACTCCAGACTCACCGTATCATATGCACACTCATGTGCATATTAGGGTACCGTGGTTGTAATCCTACCTTTGCCACGTTAAACAAAACTTGAGCGATCAGAATAGTTCTGTCCCTATCTACTATCTAGCGAATCCACAGCCAATGGAACGGGCTTGGAATAATTAGAGGAGAAAGAAGACTAATCTGGCAGTGTAAGTAGACATAAGAGGTGTAGAATAAGTGGAGGATATTAGGCCTCGTCTTATTGTTTCCTTAGTTACTTGATTAAATGGAACATGTATAATTTCCAAGCCATTATAAGGATATATTTACTATATCTTATGGTATTGGCTTTTGATGCAAGCTTCTTGATCAAAGTATCACGAGTTTGTTATATAATCTTTAATGAAAGAATGCATTTATGTATTTTCAAATTGAATATTTGGTATAACTCAAAATACTCAGGTATGATCTAATTCAAGGAGGTAGGGAGTTTGACTGGGGCGGTACATCTCTCAAATAATAACGGAGATGTCCCAAGGCCAGCTCAGTGCGGACTAAAACCACACAAATAGCAAAAGCTCGTCCTATCGATCCTTTTGGCTTAAAGAGTTTTTAACAAGAGTTGTCAGAAAAGTTACAATAGGGATAGCTGACTGGCGGCCAAGCGTTCATAGTGACGT
Organism: Lordiphosa magnipectinata; assembly: GCA_037044535.1. Lineage (NCBI taxonomy): Eukaryota > Metazoa > Arthropoda > Insecta > Diptera > Drosophilidae > Lordiphosa > Lordiphosa magnipectinata. The sequence goes on from JBAMBO010003420.1 coordinate 70,373, forward strand.
CGCTTTTTTAAGGACGTGGTTTCGCAAGTAGCTCACGGAAATTCGTGCAAGGCTCTGAAGGCTTTACTGGTTGTTGCGGAGGAGGAAAGCTTGAAAAGCCACCTCTTCAAAAAGAAGCAGCCCCGCGTACCCAATTGTTGTGACAGTACAAAAATATAGAATGGACAAATTCAAGGATTATTTAATGATGTACCGTGGATCGTTAAGGACTCTCTGCTCATTGCCCATTGAATACTTTATTAAAATTAACACTTGCAGACCTTACTTAACGTGACCCTGGATAAACTAATTGCCAACGTAACTCTTAATAAAAACCAGCGTTATGTAATTTGGCTGCTGGCTAAACAAAAGTCCTTCTCATAAGTAAATGACCGTTTCGACATAGGGGACATAGGATAAAGATCTAGCCACTGGATGTTTGAGATTGTTGTGCAAATTCTCGACGGGCTTACGACAAACATTAAATGGCTAACAAGTTCTTGAGGAAAATTCAAGAGGGATTTCACCAACAGTGGGTGCTATTAACGACGGGCATATAAATTTAATAGTATGTTTTAAATACTATTTTGCAGTTTGTTGTCAAAAATTCAAAATTTTCGCCAACTAAAAATATCGATTACTTTGTTGCCTGAAAATTCTGTCAAACACGTTCACCAGCAGCCAAATACTTTTTTGTTGATTGATGTTTTATGCGGTGATGCGGCCACTTCGTGCAGGCAGCGCTGCCTGCGCAGGCCGCGTGTGAGCGCGCGTGTGTATGTTTGTGTGCGCTCCTATGTGTGTATGGTTTGTGTAAGTGAGTGTGTTTGCATGTGTGTCTCAATTGAACAGGGTATTTTGTAGTCGGGAAACTCGACTACAGCGCTCTTACTTGTTCCTAGTGTGTTTTGACCTTATGGCTGGTGAACTGTACGCCATTGTCAGAGATGAGTACTTTTGGGGTCCCGCAGCGTGTCATGATCCGTTCCTTAAAAACTCGTATCACCACGTCCGCGGTGGCCTTTCTAACTGCGGCCATCTCCACCCTTTTGTCTATGAATATGAATACCAACAACATGTTATTGCCGTGACTTGACCGAGGGAGAGGACCCACAAAATCGACACAGACTGTCTCCCAGGGGGTCTGGGCGATTTTGGTCAGCATTTTCCCGGACGCTTGTTGTTGAGACACCTTATATGCTTGGCAACATTCGCATTGATGTACGAACCGGACGATGTCCCGATGCATCCCGATGCATTTTGTCCTTCGAATGCCCAAGTGCCCCGCTGACGGTTGACAATGGTTTTCTGTGAGGACTCTGGTTAGTTGTTGTTTGGTGGCACACAGTGTCCAGGGTTGTGTATCCTCGTCTGTTGCCCACGAGGGAAGATGGCGGTACAGTTGTCCCCCTTCAATGGTGTAGTCCGGCCAATCGGCGGGTGTTTTGTGTAGCGCTAGAATTTTTTTCTGCAACCATGAGTCGGGTTCTGCCTCGGCTCCGTGTGCCTCTTCGATCGGGGCTCTCAATAGAGCATCCGCCACCACGTTAAATTTCCCTTTGCGCTATTTCACCTCGAAAGAGTATGGTTGGAGGGCTAGTGACCATCGTCCGACCCGTCCGGAGGGGCTCTCGATGGAGTTGAGCCACTTTAGGGCTAAGTGGTCGGTCACCACGATGAAGTGAGAGCCCTCGCGGTACATTCTCACTGGCCCAAAAGATGGCCAGGCACTCTTTCTCCGTAGCCGAGTAGTTCATTTCCTCTTTACGGAGTTTCCGGCTGGCATATTCTATGACGTGCTCGCCTTCTTCATCCTCTTGTGTCAGAACAGCCCCAAGTCCGCTGTCACTGGCGTCCGTTGGGAGGATGAAGGTTTTGATACAATCTGGGGCATGCCAGGACTGGAGCTTCGGTCAGTGCTTGCTTAAGTGAAGAGAACGCTTCCTACTGTTCCGGTGTCCACTCAAACTTTTTTCCCTTTTTGATCAGCGTATACAGGGGTTTCGCCAGTTCCGTAAAGTTTGGCACAAAACGGCGGTACCATGATGCGACCTCAACAAAGCTGTGGACCTCTCGTGTTGTTTGTGGTTGCGGTGGGTCGCGGATTGCCTGACCTTATCGGGGTCCGTGAGTATGCCTCGTGCGCTGACGACGTGACCAAGGTGCTTGAGGCGATCTTTGAAGAAATGGCATGACCTTCCACTGGAACAGTCCGAGTCCCGATACCGTGAACGCTGTGTACTGGTGTCCATCGGGATTTGCCAATAGCCGCTTTTTAAATCGAGCGTGCTAATGTACTTCGCCTCTCGGAGCTGATTGAGAATGTGGTCTATCCGGGGGACGGGATACGCGTCCTTCTCTAAATGGGCATTTAGCTGGCGATAGTCAATGCAAAGCCTCCATTCGTTGTTCATTTTCCGGACGAGAACCACTGGTGCGCTGTAGGCCGAACGTGACGGCTCGATCAGGTCTTGGTCGATGAACTCCTTGACTAACTTGTGGATAATTGCCTGCATTGCTGGGTTAAGCGTGGTACGGAGACGCTGACAATTTTTGCGGAGCCCATCTAATTACATAGCTCAGGAAATCCGCTCACGAAAATTCTCAGAGCGAGCACAGAGCAACCAACAATTCGCTATGACACTTTGCGTGGACCTGCCAACTCGTTTTTTTGAAAACAGCTGATAAATTGTCGAAGGGGGTCTGCTAATTATGACACTTGTTTAATAATTGTCAGATTTCGTGACCGCAATAAAAACAAGAAAGAAAGTCGGTCAAGCCCGACTATCACATACTCTACCCTTAACGTCGCAGCTCGCATTTGCTCACGAGTTATACGCGCTCATCTCTAAGTTTCACTCTCTCTCTCTCTCTCTCTCTCACTAAGATTGCCGTTCAATAGAATGCTGCGGTGGTGGGTGGGGGGTGTTTACTGGCCGTTTTTATACCCTTGCAAAGGGTATTATAATTTTGCCCAGAAGTTTGCAACGCATAGAAATATTCATTTCCGACCCCATAAACTATATATATTCTTGATCATTGCGACGAGTTGAGTCGATTGAGCTTTGTCCGTCCGTCTGTCTGTCCGTCTGTTTCTACGCAAACTAGTCTCTCAGTTTTAAAGCTATCGAGCTGAAATTTTCCACAGAGTCTTCTATTTACTGCACGCCACTAATATGTCGGAACCAACCGGATCGGATGACTATATCTTATAGCTGCCATAGGAACCATCGGTCGAAAAATGGGTCTTAGTGAGAAAAACTTTTTTGTTTTCAATGTTAGCGTTCTTAAATTCGGTCATTATTAATATTCTGTTCTTTCAAACAGATTTGCAGATTTTGGTTAAGATCGGATGACTATATCTTATAGCTGCCATAGGAACCATCGGTCGGAAAATGGATCTTAGTGAGAAAAACTTTTTTGTTTTCACTGTTAGCGTCCTCAAGCTCAGCTATTATTAATACTATATGCTTTCAAAGAGATTTGCAAATTTTGGTTAAAATCGGATGACTATATCTTATAGCTGCCATAGGACCGATCGGTCGGAAAATGGGTCCTAGTGAAAAAAAACTTTTTTGTTTTTATGTAAATCGTTCTTAAGGTCGGTGATTATTAATATTAAACGCTTTCAAACTAATTTGAAAAAGTTGATCGACATCGGGGGACTCTATCTTATGATTGCCATAGGACGGATCGGTCGAAAATGAGTCTTAGAAAAAATTTTTTTTATTATTTTGTTAGCGTCCTTAAACTCGCTGATGAGTTATTTTATATGCTTTCAAACAGATTCGCAAAATTGGGTCGAAATCGGATGACTATATCTTAAGGCTGCCCTAGGGCCGATCGGTCGGACATTGAGTCTTAGTGAGAAAAACTTTTTTGTTTTCAATTTTATCGTTCTTAAACTCGGCGTTTGTTAATTTGATATGAAATCAGACGTTTATCTGTCGGAAAATGGGTTTTAGTTACAAAAATTTTTGATTTTTATGTAAGCGTTCTTAAACTGTGACATTTGCATTTGCAAGGGTATAAAAACTTCGGCACTGACGAAGTTAGCCTGGCCTTCTAGTTTGCTCATAACTTGAATATCGTTCATCCGATCTTTATCATTCCTTCAGCAAATCGTTAAATAATTTTGTTTACAAGGTATCTCTAGAAGGTACGAACGATCTATCTTGTAAAAGATATGTCGTTTTTTCCAAATTGCGGGGGCGGGAGGGGGCGTGGCAAAAATTGAAAATAAACTTGATCTGCCTGCAAGTATAACAAATATATGCCCCATACATGTCAAACCTCTATCTCTTACCATCTCTGAGATCTCTTCGTTCATACGGACGGACGGACAGACGGACATGGCTATATCGAATCGCCTGTTGATGCTGATCAAGAATATATATTCTTTATAGGGTCGGAAACGATTCCTTCTCCCTGTTACATACTTTTGCACAAACTTAATATACTCTATGTACCTTCGGTACAGAGTATAAAAATGGATGCAAAAAAAAACAGAAAAAACCATACAAAAGTCATTTGGAGAACAAGCGGCGTTAATTAAAGCGGTCGAGTCTCAATCCATTTTATGGGATTTGACTAACAAAAAGTATTTCGATACCCGCAGCTGCATCACGTGTGACGGAGAGTCCTTCTCTGTATGCTTCTCCCGGCATGCCATTTGTCCAATGTATGCATTCTACCCGAGTCTAAACCTTCGCAGTTTCCACAGCCCACGGAACGGCCCTACAGCTAAAGGCCAAGCAGCCCTAAGCTGAAGTCTTCACAGCCCATTATAGTAGTGGCTTCTTCGGCTTACTGTGGTAGCTTACGTTGCTACTGTTGTGGCCACCTTTAAATGGTGGCTCCGCTCCGCAAAAATTGTCAGCGTCTCCGTACTACGCTTTACGTGGAAAATATCTCTGTTTGATGGGCCGGTCGTTTTTCATATAGATGCGGTGGCTCGTTATTGGACTGGTACCGGACATACCCTCAAAATGTGCTAGTTCCCTAGCGAGAAAATGTTCCACCACGGCGTCGGTATCAGGGTCTTCGTTGATAATTACCCATTCCAAAGTTTCGTCTTCTCTTGGTGGTGATTCCGTGGGGATCGTGGCACTCTTGCGGACTTTGTGACTCTTTCTTTTTTTTCCTCGTCGTTTGTCGGGTAGTTTCATGGACGTGCTCAGTCCGCCGCAAGAGAATACGGCTCCGCACTGAGCCAGAAAGTCGACGCCTAGGAGTATGTCCCCAATTGCGTCGAAGAGAATTAGGAACACTATTCTGGCATATTGGTGACCCAATTGTAGGTTTAACTCTAGTGCCTGGGTGACCACCCGATGGGTCCCGTCCAATAGTCGGATTGTTTCCTTTACGGGGATCCAGTGGCCGTGTTGGGCCAGCTTTTTGGTCATCTTCTCGCTCATGAAGCTCCTCATCGCTCCGGTGTCGATAGCGCCGCAAACTGGTTCTCCGCCTGCTGTGACGTGGGCGAGTATAGCGGCGTCCGTTGAATTTTAAGGCTGTTGTGGGCGAACTTACTGATTTCCTGCCCCTGGGTGTCCGCTTTGATCCCTGGGGCGTGGGCAGTTTCTCTCTGGCGGTCGGCAGCATTCTTTAGAGCGGATGTTGTCCCTTCCACATATCCAACAGAACAGCTTTTGTGGGTTGGTGCAACGTACGTGGGTATGTCCGGTGTCTTTGCAACGACGGCATGGCTCTGACCTCGGAGGCGGGCCGGTTATTAATTGTGTCATGGGGCCTCTGGGGTTCGGGGGGACTCGGGCGGTAGCACTGGTTTTCAATTGCTCGAATCCTTCTGCTAGAAGGAGGTATTGCCATTAAGTTCTGGCATTTCCCTCGCTTGGCGTAGTGCTTAAAATCCAACCGACTGTTTCGATAGATCCATTCGAGATTTTGTCCTTCACTCAGCTGGGTGAAACGCATGATCTTGCACATTTCCCGTACGAAGTCTTTGGCCGGTTGGTGCGGCTGATAAACTCCAAGGGGTTGCCTCTGCCATCGAATTCTTTGCCCCAGCTTTGAATAGTGCTGATGGCCGCTACCTTTGAATTCCTCGGGCCTGGGAAAGCCGTCGTGGCTGTTTCCTCATCCGGTTTTTGACCGTAGGTTTCTGGGGGATCCGGTTCTGCTTTAGTCGCCGGGTTGGCCGTCGAGGGCGGGATCGGTAGAAAAGGTCCCGCTATCGGGGGAATTGGGAGTGTAGACTGTTTTTTGGTAGCTTCGGTGGTTGCCGCGGGTGGTGCGGGGGCTGTTGGGCCACTTTTCGTATATTTAGCTTATTTCCATATGTTATACACACATTGAAGTTGCTTACTCTTATTATATTTGAATGAATTGTTAAACTATCTGAACCCACTGTAAACATGCTCACATAACTGTCAACTGTTATAATCCTCTCTTACGCCTTCGACTTCTGTTCGCTTAGGCTATGCGAGTTGTTAGTTCTAAGAATAAATTGAGTTCACTTTTGCATATGAGACGCAACGGTTGGTTATTTCTGGACAATATAGTAAATTGCACCGCCCATGATCTGAAGTTTCATGCGGTTAAGAAAACGCTCTTAATCACACCCAACATTCTGGCGCCCAACCGTGGGGCAGTGTTCTTTACAAGACTAAAAAATTCTGGGAAAATTCCAATCCTTCGTCCGTGAATTTCACTTTGAGCAAATCGCTCGCCCGTTAGTACACGTGGTACGATTTGCACTTTGGACTACGTCGGTCACCGCTCAATCAACGGGACTCGCACATTCATCCGAAGCACAGCAGCACACCTGGTCATTGCATACAGTTGTAGTGGTCGCAGGTCTGCTCAGTCCATCTGGAAATTGCTACGCTGTTTGAACACAGCTACGCGCTCAACTAAGCACATCATCGCTAAGAAGGCCCCTGTCGCCCACCCCATCGCTAAGAGACCCCTGTCGTCTACACCACTGTCACCAGCAGCAAACTTATCATCGCACTTTGGCTGTAAGTTGGCTCAGTTCCAGTGGACACCGTTCGCCTTTAACCTACATCATCATTGGAAGCCGTTACCCCCTTGTCGTCAACGCCGCTGTCCATTACCCGCTACTTCATTCGCCGTTATTTGTCTCTTCTCTTCGCTCGCTCCACATAATCGCCACTTCATACATACATACATCATAACCTTGTGAGTACATGTGTACGTGAACATACACACACACACAGCAGACGTCTTGCCATAAACACATGCAAATAAAGTTCGCAGTTGGTCACATCGAATCTAGTTCACTGGTTCATGATCGCAACTTTAGCGTTGCCACACTCGTCCGCTGTGCCCATCGTAAGTTCAGTTCGAAGCCTCGGTGCTGAATCTCGACAGATTGGCAGCTCTGAAATTGTTCGCCATCTTCTGTTCTGCACAACAACAAAGATTATTAATTTCTCGCAAATAATAAAGTAAATTGTGTTAAGTATTCTGCGTAATCCTCTCAATCCTCTCAATCTTAGAGGCATATTTCAAGCAAATAATGGGTGTTCAATCCGAAATTGAGCAACATGACCCAGATGATGCACAGGCCATCTATCGAAACGAACTGGAAGATCTGTATATCTCTATCAAGGTTTGCATAAAGGAACAGCTTGGGGATGACCCGCACAACGCTACTGTGACTGAAGCAACGACCACTGTTACGTCCATGAAATTGCCCCGACTTGCTCTTCCTATCTTTGATGGCAAGTACTCGGAATACAAGAATTTCATCACTACATTCAAGCAGGTCGTCGATCAACAGTCAGCATTGTCCGCAATCGAGAAGTTTAATCAGCTGATCAATTGTCTGCAAGGAGCAGCTTTAGAAACCGTGAGGGCGTTTCAGGTTACGGCTGAAAACTATCCGAAGGCATTGGCCCGTCTGAAGACTAGGTACGATAACCCAACAATTGTATTTCTAGATAACATCGCATCGTTGTTCAATTTGGCGCCGGTCAAAACTCAGAATAGCTCACAGATACTCAGCCTCATTGACAACGCATCAGCCTTATATAATTCGCTAATGTCTTTAGGTACAGAATCTCAAATTGCTCAAGTTATGCTTATCGCCATCGTCATGGAAAAAGTCGATGAAGGAACGAGACAAAAATGGAATGATTCATTAGACTTCGCAACGATTCCTAATTGGAATGCATGTCTAAATGTTGTTGAGCGGCACTGCCAACACTTGGAGTCCGCCATCAAGCCCAACGCTACAACGCACAAGGATGCTGGGAAACCACGTCATCAACCATCACGCACGGGACATAGCTTCAACTGCGCCACGCAGTCATGCCCAATCTGCTCCAGAACTGATCACAGGATCTTCAAGTGCACGCAGTTTCGAGACATGGCTATTTCCGAAAGATTTGAATGTGTCAAAAAACACACACTATGTTTAAACTGCCTTGGCAAGGGCCATCACGCAGTAAAATGTACATCCTCCAACAGGTGTCGGCTCTGTGCAAAACCGCACCACACAATGCTTCATCGTGATTCTGCCGGAACAACCACAGCGTCTGCCAGATCACTCACGCAAACTCAACAAGTAACCTCTGGAGCTGTTGCGCACACACATATGGACAACCGTCCTGATCAAATTATCTTGGCTACCGCAATGGTTCTGGTGCAGGATTCCGCTGGTCAATTTATGGCAGGTCGTGCGTTACTTGATTCTTGCTCTCAAGTTAATTTCATTTCAGAAGATTTCGCACAACGACTTCGACTCCCTCGCACTAAAGGTCACCTGGATATTCGAAGTATCGGAGAATCACTAACGCACATTAAACACACCACATCCACAACTTTGAAATCACGCCTTGGAGGGAAGGAAATGCCGATACAACTTTGTGTTACTTCGCACATAGCGTACCAACCCGATTCAGAGATAGATGTTTCATCATGGAAGATTCCTGAAAATACTCCATTGGCTGATGAAAGGTTTTATCAATCTCGCCGCATCGACTTGTTGCTCGGTACCGAAACGTTCTTCAATGTCTTGTCTGTGGGACAAATAAGGCTTGGCCCACAATTACCAACCTTGCAGAAGACACTCTTCGGGTGGATCGTCTTAGGACGCGCTGGGAACAACGGCCACGCAAGTATAGGCAACACGTTTCTCTCACTAGATGAATCAATCAACCAAAACATGGAACGGTTGTGGCAGATTGAGGAAGTTTCGAAACCTGCAGAAAAATACACACCCGAGCAAAGAAAATGTGAAGAATTGTTCATGGACTCTGTTCGTCAAACTGGAGATGGAAGAGTCGTGGTTCATTTACCATTCAGAGATAATCCCAATCTACTCGGCAACTCTCTCGACACCGCTCGAATGAGATTCATGGCCCTTGAGCGTCGTCCAAATCACAACAGAGACCTCAAGGCGCAATACGTACAATTTATGCAAGAATATGAGCGCTTGGGTCATATGACTTTGGTCACTAGTCCGCTGTTGAATGAAGCGCACTTTTATATACCACACCACTGTGTGCTGAAACTGAAGATCACCTCTACAAGCCTAAGAGTAGTTTTCGACGCCTCTTGCAAAACTACATCACAAAAATCGTTAAACGACTTGCTCCTAGTTGGACCAACTATACAACCGGATTTGTATTCATTGCTGTTACGCTTTCGAACATTTCTGTATGCTATCACGGCCGACATAGTCAAAATGTACCGGCAGGTGCTGATAGATCCAAGTCAACGAAAATTCCAATATATTTTGTGGAGAGAGGCTCCAGACAAGGAACTTTGTACGTACGAGCTGACAACCGTCACTTATGGAACAGCTGCTGCACCCCACTTGGCCATTCGCAGCATGGCACACTTAGCCGATCAACAAGCGGATAAGTACAAAATTGGTGCCGAAGCGGTCAAATCGTCCTTTTATGTGGATGATTTTCTATGCGGAGCAGACAATCCCGACCGCCTTCGACAACTCCAAAACGAAGTCACAAACATACTTAAGGCAGGAAAAATGGAGCTGGCAAAATGGCACTCCAATCACAAGGACTTCGTTAACGACACAACTATGAAAAATCTTAATTTAGAAGACGATGCTACAACCAGCACTCTCGGTCTAGTCTGGGATCAACGACAAGATGTCTTCAAATTCACATTCAGGCCAAAGGCCCAGGCTGAAAGAATCACAAAACGTTTCATCCTATCGGATCTTATTTGACCCCCTAGGACTACTTTCACCACTAATCATGATAGCTAAAATCTTGTTGCAGGAACTTTGGCTACTCAAGTTGAACTGGGACGAATCAGTTCCTCACCCATTACATCAGGCATGGATAACGTTTGTATCTTCGCTGTCTTCGTTGGAGTCTCTGACAATCCCTAGATTTTGCTTGCAGGCAAAGACGCTAGAGCTGCAGCTACACGGTTTCTGCGACGCGTCTATTCGCGCCTATGGATGCTGCATCTATGCACGAACAGTCGATGAGAATGGAAAGGTGATGGTGCATTTGGTTACCTCCAAATCAAGGGTAGCTCCAACAAAAAAGAGATCTTTACCTAAGCTCGAGCTCTGTGGAGCACATCTTTTGGCTCAGCCTTATGTCAAGGTATTGGCTGTCTTCGGCGATCGAGTTTCTACCACATTCTTATGGTGCGACTCGCAGCTTGTCTTACACTGGATCAGACAACACTCGGCGACGCTTTCAACATTTGTCGGAAATCGCATCTCCGACATTCAAGAGGACACCTCGAATTGCCAATGGAGGTTCGTTCCAACTCGTCAAAATCCAGCTGATCTGGTCTCAAGAGGATGCACACTGACAGAACTCACACACTCGGCCTGGTTTAATGGACCATCGTATTTACTACAAGAAGCTCAGAATTGGCCTGCTGACATCCGCGCAAACCTCGATTCGGATACGTTGGAGATGGAAAAACGAAAATCGGCATTCATAGCCATGACTGCCCCAAACTATCTTCTGGAACGGCTTTCCGAGATAAGCTCATACCAACGCTGCTTAGAGGTAGTAGCTTTCCTGTTTCGATTTGGCGAGGCAGCAAGGAAATCGAAATTCGACACGAAACATCCATCCCCCGAAGAACTTCAAAGAGCTTTACACTGCATTATTTGGAACTTGCAGCAACATCATTTTGCCAATGAGATTTTCGCCCTCCAAAGGGGAAAACAGGTTCGCAGTCACTTAAAGTCTCTTTCTCCTTTCTTACAGAGTACCAATGGATTCTCACTTCTTTAAGTAGGAGGTCGTCTGGAACTCGCATCGGTTCCAGAATCCCAGAAGCATCCCATAATGCTCCCTAAGAAGGATGTCTTCGTAATCAACTATGTTCGACACCTTCACTACGCTAACTACCACGCTGGCGCAAAGGTGCTGGTAGGACTGATCCGCTTACAATTCTGGATAGTGAATGCCCGAGATGTTGCTCGCCGAGTCGTCAGGACTTGCCTTCACTGTATGCGGTATCGACCCAAGATGTTACAGCAAGTGATGGGAAACTTGCCTGTAGAACGCCTAACACTTTCTAGGCCCTTTGCACGCTGCGGAGTTGATTTCTGCGGACCAATTCCCACATATTTTCGCATCAGGGGAAAGGGTCCCTACAAGAGCTATATCGCAATCTTTGTGTGTTTTGCCACCAAAGCAGTCCACATAGAGGTGGTGTCCGACCTCTCAACGGATGCATTCATAGCTGCATTGAAACGCATGATCGCCAGACGTGGACTGCCCACCGACATATTCTGTGACAACGCTACAAATTTCGTAGGCGCTTGCAATAAGTTGAAGGAATTAAAGGACTTCTTATTTAAAACTGAAGCCCAAAACACAATCACAAGGTATTGCTCTAATGAATTTGTCAATTTCCGATTTATCCCTCCCAGGGCTCCACACTTTGGCGGCCTCTGGGAAGCCGCGGTTAAGAGCGCGAAAGGCCTACTTAATCGCACCTTGATGGATGCCCGGCTAACGTTCGAGGAGCTCACTACAGTTACGGCCGAGACAGAAGCCATACTTAACTCTCGCCCACTGACTCCACATTCACCAGATCCAAATGACTTGTCTGCACTTACACCTGGTCATTTCCTGACAGGAGAAGCGTTGCGTACACTTCCAGAACGACCAATCTCAAACGATCATCTTGGTCATCTGGAGCGTTGGCGCCGAGTGAGCGCAATCAGACAGCACATTTGGAGACGTTGGTCAACGGAATATCTTCACGAACTTCAAGCTCGAACAAACTGGACCAAGGCGTCACCAAACATCGCCATCAACGACATGGTCATAATCCACGAAGATCATGTTCCCTCGCACCGATGGTTGCTGGGTCGCATCGAAGCGATTGTACCCGGCAAGGATGGCTTTGTACGCGTCGTTGACGTCAGAACAACCAAGGGAATCGTTCGACGCCCAATACACAAACTGGCCCGTCTACCTATTGATTGAAAGCAACTGGGTACTTTCAATGGGGCCGGGATGTTGGGCCACTTTTCGTATATTTAGCTTATTTCCATATTTCATACACACATTGAAGTTTTTTAATCTTATTATATTTGAATGAATTGTTAAACTATCTGAACCCACTGTAAACATGCTCACATAACTGTCAACTGTTATAATCCTCTCTTACGCCTTCGACTTCTGTTCGCTTAGGCTATGCGAGTTGTTAGTTCTAAGAATAAATTGAGTTCACCTCTGCATATGAGACGCGACGGTTGGTTCTTTCTGGACAATAAAGTAAATTGCACCGCCCATGATCTGAAGTTTCATGCGGTTAAGAAAACGCTCTTAATCACACCCAACAGGGGCTAAGGTCATAATTATGGCACAGGTTGCCTCGTCGTGCTCGTGGTTGCGGATGAATTCAGAGACTTGGCGCCTTAGGTTTTCGGAAAGTAGTTCGGGCTTCAGGCCGAATTCCTTGGCGTACGCCTCCAGTTGTGCCTTTTGTACGTTAAATACCCGGCCGCGTGGGAGTTTTCCCGAGTTCTGCCATGTCTGGGGTCGTGGTAAACGATTTATTAGCGTCTCAACAAAAGAACCAAGATCCCTGCTCGGGCGCCACTGCAACGGCCTCTTTTCGTGGCACGGGCGTAGCTCGCCGTTGCCAGAGTTTGTCACAGAAATTATTTGTTTCTGGGACGCGTGGTTCTTGTACTTGCTGAAATCGTTCACCCTCCCAAATAAATACAAGTCGATTGTTTTGTGTATGTTTGCTAATTTTATTAATTGTTCTCACGGGGGGTTGTAGTCTCTAGTGATTGTTCGTCTGCGGTGGTATTTTTCCGCCAGATGCAGTGCGTCGATCTCGTTGAACCAGGCCAGGGGCCGATTGAAAATCGCACTCCCTGTGGCTCACCCAGCCGCCGATTGGGAATCGTGCGTTGTTAGCTAGAAACAGGCAAGCGACGGTGTGCAACCGGGAATCCCGTCCAGACACGGATGCCGATTGGAGCCGACCAAAGCCGGTTGAAAATCGCAAATTGGTCCCTGGTGTGGGAGCGCGACGGAGCCGATGAAAATCGCACTCCGGGAGTCCCGTCGATCGGATCGCTGGTGGATGCAGTGCGTCCGGTCGCCCTTAAGGTCAAGGGTAGATTGAAAATCGTACTCCCTGTGGTTCACCCAACCGCCGATTGAATATCGCACGTTGGGAGCTGGAACAGGCAAGCGACGGTGCTATTCAACCGGGAATCCCGTCCAGACGCAGATGCCTATTGAAAGTCGCAGTGCGGTTCCAGACGCTGGAGAAGCATGTCCATCACTAGGTTCCATATAAACGGACCACCAACAGACCCCTGTGGGCAACCTCTTGTCAGCGGAACAGTGACTTCTCCAGACGATACTTGCGCTCCTGCCAGAGAAGAAGCTTCTCCACAAGCTGGCTTCTCGCCAGACGGAGTTGATCAATCTGCGCAGCGCGGCACTCCACTCCATGTGATCGAAGCCTCCCTTGAAGTCCACGAAGACTCCGAGCACATATGTAGCCGGGTTGGCGGCGACAGTGCTCACGAAGTGTCTCCAAGCGTCCCTCACTCAGCGTCCTGAACGAAATCCAAATTGCCATCTGCAGCCATCCTGAAGAACCTCCTTCATCCGATGCCACTCTCGCTAGCACCGCAGCGTATATGGGGCACGTCCCCGAGAGCATTTGATGCCCATCGGGTAGCCCCTTCAGTCTGCACTTCCTGCTCATCTGATTGGTGCACTTCGCGGCAGTGTGGAAAATGTCGCCACATTGACGGCATGTGGCGTCCTTCGAACGGCACTGAGACACCTTGTAGTCGAATCCAACGCACCTATGACAGGCATAGGTTTGGACGAGTGACCGGCAACGGAATGGAAACCACTTGATGTAGACCCGTCCGGTCTCCTCAAGTACGGCCAGTCCGCTCTCGTCCACCTCCAGCGTCAGAGTCAATCTGTCGCCATCAGTGATGGACCAAGGCTTCGTCTCCATGTGGACTTTCCTCTTAAAGGCTGCCATATTAAGCTGCTCCTTAAAATGGTTCACGTAGAGTTCATCCATAAATTCCTCCGGCGAAATGCTGGTGTCCACATCGAACACTGTGATCCTCGGGTTGGCGCTCCGGTTTCGCTGGACATCGAGGCCAACTTCTGCAAACTTGGCGTTTGCGACAACCCTCTTCATCTCACTCTAAGACGAAGAGTGAATTATGGTTCCACACGCCAAGGGTTGGAACCACTTTCTTCAAGATCTTATCGGCCACCTGCTTCCACGTGATTGCGGGGTCCCCACAGCAGACCACGTCTGAACTGGCTTGTTCATCCGTGGGGCAGCTGTGGGTACAGTCTGAGCAGCGGCAGGGGCGACCGCATTAGGGGCAACCGGGGGTGCGGGCACCTGCACCTGCGAAGTAATCTCCAACGCCGAATTCCGCAGCAGCGCTACAATAAGCTCGCTATTGCGCGCAATCGCTGCATGCACGGGGTGAGCAGCTTCAGCTTCCATCCGTCCACGGTAAACTGCATCCTTGACGCTCAGCTGTACGGCGGACAGCTCGGCAAGTACAGCCGACGCGCCCAGGGGGACAATGCTCGTCGCCCGGCAGCGCGGACCATCAGTCCTAGCGCGGGCAGCGGTAGCAGCGTTGGCAGCAGACAGAGCAGCAGTCAGCGCAGGATAGGCTACTGGAGCATCGGCAGTGGCAGGAACAGCAATAGAAGCAGCGTCAGTGGCTGCAGCAGCAGCGGCGGCAGTAGTACGGGCAACGGGGGCGGCAGGGGCAACGAATGTGTGCTCAGTATGGCCTGGGCTTCACCCGACGACGACTCGTCCTCAAGGGTGGCACTCTTGGACTGCGCCCAGTTGGTCAGCGATGGTTCCGGCGTCTCTTCAGGCGCCTTTCCTTGCTTCTTCCGTCCTCTGCGGGCACCACGGGTACTCGTCGAGCTACCCTCGCTCATCAGGCTGGCCATGCTCGAAGAGCGGCTCAGCTCATCCGGCGTCGGCGTTGCGCTCATTTCTGAGCTTTGCGTCTAAAATTGACTGGTTCTCCAAACAAAAACTGTAGCCCGAATACGAAACGGGGAAAGCGACCTCTATCGGCGGTTTACGGAAAGTATATCCGCGACGCGAACCCTTAGTTCGGACACGCACGACAGCAGACAAAAGCTGGCTGGTAGAGCGACCGCGGACGCAAACCCGTAGCCCAGACACAACCCGCACGCACACGCTGTAAGGCTTACCGATATTCAACTCAATGTACCGCAATATATTTTATTGCCTTGTTTACGCTAAGCTACGCGACGATGGCTTTGCTTATCAGCAATTGCCGTAAACATTCGCAATGTAAACAAAGACTTCTGTGGACAGTGAAGTCTTATCGCACTGAAACGGGGGCTCCGCTGGGCAGTCAAAACAAAATCGATGAAATTTTACAAGAGCGCCCAAAAACACGTCTGATCACCTCAACCACTGGAAAACGACTGTGAGTAGATAGGGACATTAAAGTCAATGGGGGCTTAACGTGAGCACCTGCCACAATGGCTTAATCCCACGTTGCCAAGCACAGGGTTGATAAACGTCAACCAACGTCCACAATAGGACTTCAAGGAAGCGCAAAGGAACCAATTAGAGCCACTACTGCATGGTCGTGACTCCCTCCTTGGTGAGGAGCGATGCCTACTTAAATCGCTTCCGATCTTTGGGTTACGGCACCCGGCTGAAACGCAACTCCACGTCGAGCCCTTTTCGAGACTCTACCCACAGATGGGTGTTAAGCCACAGCCACCACGATACTCCCCGAAGGGCCGCACCACAGCCAGACGGAAGAAGTTCCGCGCGCTCTGGACACTACCAATTTAAACTCCAAAGCAGTTTCGGGTTGATGGCCCACAAAAACATTGAACATAGCTGTTAGGACCTTGTGGTCAAAACTGAGGCACGATAGCAACCTACTACCGGGTCGAAGCTCCGAACCCTGAACGAGAACCATTTTACATAGCAACGTCCGGCGTCCAACAGAGTTTGCATGGTTGAGTCAGCACCCTCCAGGACGACATTCATTGTCGCGTCAACCGCTCCAGACCATGGCTTGGTGACCAGCCTGACGCCCTTCTTAAAGGCCTCCAGCGACATCTTTTCCTGCAAGTTCATCTCGTACAAACTACTCATGAACTCGTCAGGAGTACTTTATGAATGAACGCCCGTGACAACCACTTTTGGTCCCTGCTGCTCGTTCACCCTAACCTCTAAGCCTACCTCTTCAAACATCATGTTGTCCTCAATTCGCTTCCGCTCCGCCACTGACGGGGTGCGAATTTTAGCCCCGCCGTCTCGCAGAGGTTTCACCTCATGGATGCGAACCCCTAAAGTGGGTCCCACCTCCTTCACAACCTTTTCAACCACGTCCTTTCCGGTTTCCACAGCAACGTTGCTGCGTACCACCAAGGACCAGGTCTCGACTGGCCGAGGCATCTCCAGAGGGGGCACCCTGGCCATGCACAGCATGACCAACGCACAAGGGCCGGCCTCCAAACGTCCTTTTAGGAGCTAATTTTCCGCTATAAGCTAAAAAATAACTTCCTCATACTGGTTTGTGAAGTCCGAAAGACAACAAACCAGCGTCTGCTAGAGTCTACTTCCGAGGGCCAACTTCAGTACACCCCAATTGATTGCCTTCATTCTCGCAATTGAAGACTATCCATTCTGCTTCACTGGCACTGCGGGGTCCACAACACGTGGAATACCCTTCGCCTCAGCAGTACGAACAGCTTCCCTTGCAGCCCTTTTTTCTAAATCCCGCACAAGCCCAACAAGGCTATTGGCAGAGCCACAGTTTGCCTTCACAATATCCCCATGTTCCTCCTAGGATTCCCATGGGAGCCCACACATATTTTACCCTCACTCAAATCCCCCTCGCTCACAACCCCATCACTCACCTACTCATCCTCATCCATACTAGAGTGGTCAGCAGCATTCGCAGAGGCTGCCCTCTTCGGCTGCCGCCCCTTTCTCTTCCTCTCACTCAGTGGAACGTCATCTTCAGACAACGCTCCCGCTCCCTCAGCTTCTTCTTCGGTGGGGGCCCTCCCCTTTTGGCCCCGACAGGCACCGGAATGGGGAGCAACAGGAGGATTTTTCCAGTTTCGGCCTAGCCCGGGACAGGCAGTCCTCTCACCCGCAAGGGATCCAGCGACTGCAACCTCCTTGTGAAGACAGCTTCCGCGTACACCGCTAGCAGCCTCATCCTCTCCTGTGTCTCCGCAACTCCAGAGACATTCCAGACGCCATTCTCGTGCCGTAGGACGGCACAGGAGCAAAGCTCTCAACTGTGTCTCATGGGTCACGCGTCACCACAACAGTAATGATGTTGTGTTCGCTAGGGTCCCATTCGTCCACTCTCCAGTCATATCCAGCCCACACAGACGCTGCCTCGTTGACGATCGTCTCGTCAATATCACTCTGGCCTCTGCGATCTTCAAACGTGTAAATCTCACTGGCCTCGTTTAGTACACTGGCTCGGCTTCTGAGTAACCACTCGGACAGCAGCTCACCCCTAGTGTGGTTCTCTTGTCTCCGAGCATGCTTGGAGAGCTTACTGAACCACATGGGGGACACTGCATTCGCGTCAAGGCCAAAGATAGCAGTAGTGCGGCTGCCAACAGCAGCACTGCATCTACCCAGCCAGCATTTTATGAAATTTTTGATCAGATTCGAGTCTTTTTTGAGTCCTCTGTCTGATTAAAATAGTCATAATTGCACTCGTTTTCTGATCATAAATAATACTTTGGTCGGGAGAAAATGGTACCCTAGCCACGACTCTTCATTAAGAATCGTTTATAACCCGTTTTACTGATCAGTTTCGAATCATTTTCGAGTCAAATTTCCAATAATTTGCGAGTCTTTTTAGTCTTTTTTAGCAAATCACAATTTGAGCATATACATGACTCATTTTCGAGTCTTTCTTAGATCGCATTCAGCAATGTGAATCTGGCTAAAATGATCTTCCAAATGCTAGGTGGGTGAGTACGAGAGGTACGGCTCCAGTGGTTCATGGAATTAGCAGTAAGCGAAGCTCAGGAAGATGAAGCCTTATCTTCCAATGACGCTCACGCATATGCCAAAATCGGTAATCAGCGATTGTATTGGCATGCAGATGGCGTCTGAATCATCTATGATGATGGCAGCCTTATTCTTCAGGTTGGTGAAAACTCGCATCCCGGATGGTGTAACGAACACACTTCGGATCGCATCGGCTGCACACTCTGTCTACTATCGGGGTCGACTTTGCTCAGGGAAAGTGGCGTGGGTCGTTTGTGCAGTTTCAACGAAGGCGTTACGATAATAATATCGTAGACAGAGACGAGGTAATATGAGCGGAAAAACAAACCAAACAGATGGGAAACGGACAGACAGAAATCATACCTATCTAATGTGGGAGGCACCAAGGTGTCAACGGCCTCCTTCTATACCCACCCTACCTGTAGAATCAGGAAGATATTATGATTCTACCCTTAACATTGCCTTTGTGTTTATGCTTAAGGAGCCCTCAAGAAAAGAAGGGAGTTATTTCATGTTTACTACAAAATATAATTCAATAAATGTTTTGAATGATGGTCGACTTCAAAAAGACCATACATATTGACTTAAATCTAGTTTACACTCTAATAGGAATATTGTGAATATTTAGTAGGGAATGATTACTAATAATAATAGGAATATTCCATGATATGAATATTGATAATTAATAGGGATATGTATGCAAAGTAAAGTTGAACAAAAGGTAACCTAAATTTACGGTATCATTATCGTTGGAACAGCCAAAAACAATGGGGGTTTAATTCTGTTTGACTCTTGGGAAACGTCACTCCCAGTAAGATTAAAGTTAATGATTATGTTAGACGTTTATAACTGCGACTATTGAGGTTTTGTTGCATGACCTACTCACTTAATTTCGGCTGTGCCGTACTCACACGCTGTATACTCCATCGCTGCCAGCAGGCCTGTTGACGTTGACGTGGCTGTGGATTTTCAAAAGAATTCAGGAATGCAACAAAATCAAAGGAGGCGCAGTGCTATGAAAAAATGTCAAAAAAAACTTATAAGTACAATATAGCCGGGTCAAAGGGATTAAATTTCACAAAACTTTTTCCAACGATAAGGACTGATCCAGAATGTCCGCGAACTCTTCCAAATAAGGGTTCACTTTAGTCAACTGCAAATGTTGATCACACGCCAGTGGAGACCTCTGACGTCATAGGCCGTAGGGCTCGCGTGCACATCCACAAAATAGGGTTATGTCGAACCACACACGATGGGTTGGGGACTACCAGTTAATTCATCTATGCTCTTTTGAATAGGAGCACAAGTTGTCAACAATTGTAGATTCGAGACTTCTGACGCGTCTGGCTTTGGTGTGGGATTTGGATGGGGTCCAGCGCAGCCTCTGGCTCAAGCCTGAGCTAGGCCGAAGCCTGATGACGTCACGAACGACGCGCTCTTGCGTAATGCGTTTCTGGCCCACACCAAATAAAACGAAGAAAAACAGCCAGGGGGTGGCAGACACCACCGATCGCACAGACACCTTGAAAAGATTCACTTTCAGCACCGATGCAATCGAATTCACACTTGGCTTACCCTGGGTGAGGTTAGGTTTGAACAAACTCCAATTTCGTCAGAAAATGAAACAAAATATTCCGAACACGGTGCTGATTGGCCAGGTGGAGTTGACAATACACCTTGATACCAATGTCGATGGCAATAGGCACTTACGAATAGGTTATTTCACAATAAAATTGGAGTCACGTTGTTTGTCAAAAATCTGCCGTGGAAAGCGACTGATCTCGATCAATTGTTTAAGATAAATGGAACGAGGTCAGGCACAGGAAATACAACATGGAAGCTGGCTAGTGTGAACGCATTTCAATAGGAGAAAAATGCCATACAGTTGACTGCCAGATCAATGCTTTGGCTTGAAAACAGCTTTTTCTTTTACAGTCGCGTCCGGAAAGATTGGACCGACTTGGTTGATATAAATTTTCACCGTCAAGGACGGAAAAGTGTACCCAGTGATTGATAAAAAAAAGTAGCACCCTCACACCACAGGTTTGATCTTTGGATACTATCCATAGATAAAAGCTGAACAAATCAAAGGGTGCGAACTACAATTAGGACTACCAAATATCCTTGGCATGGAACTTACCGAGTTCTCTGCCATTGGTATCCTCTAGCAAATAAATGGATTGCCCTAACTTCATTTTAATGCGAGCCTTAGTTCCAATTGGAGCTAACTTGGCACTAAAGTTATTGGCGGCATTACTCAATGCAAAGTTTCGTTTGATTACTTCTTGTCCAATTTCAAACGACCGTGGCCTCGATCGCAAATCATATGTACGGCAGTTCTTTTCGTATGCCTTGGTAAGATGCTTCTCTATATTCGAACGAATCTTTGTGAATTCATCAGATCTTGTCAGTCTGACTTCGCCTTCAGTGAGCAACTGCAAATTTCGCAACAGCTTATAATCTTGGCCATGTGAAATCATGTGTTGGCCGAAGACTACAAAATAAGGTGACATGCCAACGGACTGATGTACTGAGTTTCTGAGAGAACTGTTGATACTGCTGAGAAAGATATCCCATTCGCGTTGGTCAGAGCGGACATATGCTCTCAAAGCTGCATTAATCGATCGGTTAACCCGTTCCGCAGCATTCGACTGGGGTGAGTAGGCACCTGTATACATATGCTGAACACCATATTTGGATAGAAAATCGGAGAAATCACGGCTTTTAAACTGAGTGCCGTTATCACTCACGACAATTTCTGGCACTCCAAAACACGAAAAAATCTCCTCTCCCAAAACGTTAATCACGACCTTTGAAGTGAACTTTTTCACAGCCTTGAGAAAAGTAAACTTTGAAAAGTGATCCAGAATGATCAATATTCCAACATTGCCTGATTTCGAACGAGGGAAAGGCCCAATGAAATCTAGGTACAATCTTTGGAATGGCCTTTCACTTTTTACTCGGGTACCCATCGGTGGTCTTAAAGATTGAGTGGGATACTTAGTGGTTCGGCAAGTTTCGCATTTACTGATGTAGTCACGAATGTTAACTACCATATTCGGCCAATAAAATCTGCGCCGAATACGCTCCAAGCATTTTGCAATCCCGCCATGAGCAGAGGATGGCTGATCATGAGCAGAGCTTATTACACCCTCACGCAGCGCATCAGGAACAAACAGTTTCCAACTATCGTTAGATGTGATAGAATCGCTATTCGGAAAATTCGTACGATGATATATATACCCATCAATCACTTGAAAGTCCGGTAAATTAGAGCTCAGAAATTTCTCTCTTAACGTGTCATATTCTTTAGATTGGAATGCCTCTGATTGTAAATTGATTTCGGGATGAACATCGAATTCAACTTCGACAACTTCCTCCACACTCTCATAAGAACGAGACAGAGCGTCGGCTACTATGTTTTCGCTTCCTTTACGATGCTCAATCTCGAAACAATAACCTTGAAGCTTGATCGCCCATCGCGCTAGCCTACCGCTAAGGTCAGATTGATTCATTAGCCAACGGAGACTGGCATGGTCAGTAACGACTTTGAATGAATGCCCCTCAATGTACATACGAAACTTTTTAATGGCCAAAACAACTGCCAAGCACTCTAACTCCGTAACTGTGTAGTTACGTTGGGCTTTATTTAGCTTTTTCGACATGTACGCTATTGGACGTTCACATCCTGATTCGTCTGCTTGTGCTAAGACGGCACCTACACCATATAATGAGGCGTCACATTGCACTACAAATGGCTTGTCATACTTGGGATGAACCAAAAACGGAGCTGAACATAGCTTGCTTTTGATCAATTCAAATGCGCCTTGAGCATCTTCATTCCATTGGAATGATTTACCACGCAGCAGTTCCGTGAGAGGAAAAATAACTGAGGAATAGTTGGATAAGAATCGCTGGTACCACCCAGTCATTCCCAGAAATCTCCTAAGCTGTTTTTGAGTTTTCGGAATCGGAAATTCGTAAACCGCGCGAATCTTATCGGGATTTACCTGGAGTGTACCCTCGCCTACTAGATATCCGAGGTAATCAACTCTTTTTAGGCAGAACTGACTTTTCTGGACATTGATAGTAAGTCCTGCTTTGCGTAATTGAGTTGCCACTTCAGACAGATGCAAAAGGTGTTCGTCAAAACTATGAGATAACACCAGTAAATCATCTAGGTAAACTAGGACGTGAGATTTGAGCTGGTATGGTATTACAAGATCCATTAATCGACTCATTGTTTGAGGAGCATTTGTCAATCCAAAGGGCATCCTTTTGAATTGATAAAGCGGTCGGTTAGGAACAGTGAAGGCTGTCTTTGCACGTGATTCTTGATCCAAGCAAATCTGCCAAAAGGCGTCTTTGAGGTCGATTTTTGAAATGCAGTGAACGGGCGGAAGTCGACTTAGCAGACCATCCATTATGGGAATCGGATATGCATCCCTAACCGTGGATGCATTAAGCTTACGTGCGTCAAGACAAAAGCGAACCTTTTCAGGCTTTATATGTAAGGTAACTGGAGAAGACCGTGGTGAAGATGGAGCTTCCTCAATAACATCTAGCTTTATCATGCGATAAGTCGTTCCTTAGCAGGAGATAAAGGATAAAACCTTTGCTTAATGGGCTTGGAATCTGCTGTGTCTATGTTATGTTCGATTAAAGTGGTCAGTCCAAGTCCTTCTTTCTCAAATGACGGAAAGAAATCTATTACGGATTGTAATCTCGACTTTTGACTATTGGACAGAGTCAACCGCAGTGAATCTTCTACTGGTTCACTTACTATCTCTTGTATCGAAAAAGGTGTAATAGAAATACCAAATTTACCCCAAAAGTCCATACCGCAAATAACATTCTGCTTTATTGACGGTACAAGTAAGAACTCAAAGTCTGTTTGAATAGAATTGTAAGTCAGGGAAATGTTGATAGTACCAGCCACGGATTGTGTCTGACCATCTGCAGTGCGAACAACGCCTTTCATTTTTTTGTATATAACATTTTCTGCCATGATCTCTTGTGCAAGAGTTCCACCAACCACACTCTTATTAGCTCCGCTATCTAAAAGAGCTAAATATTCTTGACCATTGATCTCCACGTTAGTGAAAGGTCGTATATCGTTGTTCTTGTGAACAATTGCAGAAACCGTAAAGCGTTTTAATCTTCGTTTGCGTTTCCAAAACTCGCGCATGCGCAATGAGGATCGAGTTTTGACTAATTCAATGGAGTTATCATTAAATATTGCCGATCTTCGATTTTGGTATTCAAGTAAGCGCACATGGTATGGCTTGAAATGCTGAGGGATTGGTACATCTGGTAATAAAGTTAAGTCAGGGGATGATGCGGGCTAGTAGTGGTAGATAAAGTTTTTGCATCCGAGGCTAATGTCGGATATCCCCTTTCGGAATCCGGCGGACATCCTGCGAAAAGTTTTCCGAAGTCGATTTACATTTTGCACAGTTGGGCTTATACATATCAAGAGCACCACAACCGTAACAGAAAATACGACGAGGCTTTAAACATTCGTGATATCTGTGACCTTGTTCGTCACAGTTCCAACATTTGAATTTTTCCAATGCTCTGACACCACAAACTTCGTCTACTGTTTTACTTTCTTCATCAGAGTGCTCATCAGAGTCATCTTCGTGAATTACAGTGTTAACGAACCGCTTAATTGCAGTTGATCGTACGGGTGGCTTCGATTTCAAACCACGAAAGAATTCTTCATGTCGGTGACACTCTTTCCGCAAAGTTGCTAAGTCTGGAGTATCTACGTGCAACAATTCATGTTTCAATTCAGGTTTAAGATTGTGAAGAACTTCAGTGGTTATTTCCCCATCCGGCATAGGTTCTCGCAAAGAATCGGCTATTGACAATATTGCATCTAAGAATTCGTCAAAGCTTTCATTGAGTCCTTGCTTACGACGACGGATGGCGTTTTTGATATCTCGGTCAGACCTCTGATCTTGATATCGCTCCTGCAACCTACTACACAATTCAAACCAATTCAAGTGAACGGTCGTTCTGTGGACTCGCCAATAGAATGAGAGCGCAGGCCCAGAAAACAGAAGGTTAGCAAACTGGGACAATAGTTCGAAATTTTCATTCAAGCATTGCGATGTAAGACAATTTACGCGATAAATGAAATCGTCAATGGGGATGTCATTGGCAGAACCACTAAATTTGATGCGCCAATTCGAAATTAAGTTAGAAACCCTATCAGGACTATCCAAGGATGAGTTCCGTAGGTTATCACTAACCTGCGGCGGTCTATTTCGGCGACTGTTATTACGTAGATCGCTACTACGAGGGATAGCTTGAGCCATATCATTCTCCCACTCCAGCTGGGGTTCATCGCGGTCCTCATGTGAGAGTGTAGATATATTTACGTGTCTAAGAGCTGCACTTATTTGCTCCGTCACAGCTGCTGTCATGCTAGCCTGAAAGCTTTCCAAAGAGTTGGAAATGAGTTGATGGATTCGATCTTCGGATGCTACGTTTGAGTCTGATGTGACCCTTGCACGCGTATCACGCCGAGCATTCGCGGTGGCATTTTGTCGAACGTTACCGGTATTCGGTGTATTGCGTCCATTTGATCTGGTATTCATACGAGATTTTGGAACAGCTCCCGTCTGGTTTTGAGAATAAGTTACTGTGGCTGAGCCAAGTTGAGTTCTAGAGGATTGAGCTCTAGTCTCAGAAGAGAGGCTGTCTCGAATTTGTATTAGAACTCGAGAGCAAGATTGCCTACACAAAGGGCAAGTTTCGTTGGTTTCCAACCAATTTACTAAGCATGATCTGTGGAATCGGTGGTTGCATGGAGTTTCTACAATATCTGAGTCAGAACTGCTGTCATTGCAAATAGTACATACCACGGACTCATTGGTCGAAAGAGCAAGATTTTCGCTGCTACGTCTTACAGCCATCGTTATGAAATACAATATTTATATAGTCAAAATTATCATAAACAACATGGGACTTATCCCTAAGCACTAACACAAAGGTATGTTTGTATGTATATATTAGATAGGTGAAACTTCTGTAATCTCCATAAACTGAAACTAAGTTTTCAAAAAACCATTTGAATATCCTGTCCAATTAAAAGAGGAACATACCGAATTTCTCCAGCATGAGCAAGTCTCGATTTTAATTAGGAGATAAAATCGTTCAAACACTCGTTAGTTGGTATAGAACCGACTTCTTATCAGAACTATCTTTCCTAACTAACTCATAATTCAAAACAAAACTAAGGATGAGATCCGTTAATACATTCGTATTACAAATATATAACTAACCATCTTTTAAGTATAATGTGGCTACTGGTCTGGGTCCGACAACCATCAGAATCCCAGCAGTTCCAAGTTAGCTACAAAGTACTATACTTTCGGAATTACATTTTCAAAAATAAATGGGTAAATGTTGGTCTGGGGAAGTGGATTTGGGAAGGTAGATTAGAAATGGTGGGGAATCTCTATTTAACTCAAATAGGGATATCAGAATAAGGCTACTATTTTGAAACAGTCTTCTTACCACAAAGTTGACCATTTACTAAATACAAGTACTGCAGTCAATTAATGTGATGTTAAACTTTAATCTGCGAACCGTTGCCTTTTCGGGCCCCACGTTGGGCGCCAATTATTATGTAACGAACACACTTCGGATCGCATCGGCTGCACACTCTGTCTACTATCGGGGTCGACTTTGCTCAGGGAAAGTGGCGTGGGTCGTTTGTGCAGTTTCAACGAAGGCGTTACGATAATAATATCGTAGACAGAGACGAGGTAATATGAGCGGAAAAACAAACCAAAC
This sequence comes from Lordiphosa magnipectinata, assembly GCA_037044535.1. Lineage (NCBI taxonomy): Eukaryota > Metazoa > Arthropoda > Insecta > Diptera > Drosophilidae > Lordiphosa > Lordiphosa magnipectinata. The sequence goes on from JBAMBO010003420.1 coordinate 96,668, forward strand.
AGATGGGAAACGGACAGACAGAAATCATACCTATCTAATGTGGGAGGCACCAAGGTGTCAACGGCCTCCTTCTATACCCACCCTACCTGTAGAATCAGGAAGATATTATGATTCTACCCTTAACATTGCCTTTGTGTTTATGCTTAAGGAGCCCTCAAGAAAAGAAGGGAGTTATTTCATGTTTACTACAAAATATAATTCAATAAATGTTTTGAATGATGGTCGACTTCAAAAAGACCATACATATTGACTTAAATCTAGTTTACACTCTAATAGGAATATTGTGAATATTTAGTAGGGAATGATTACTAATAATAATAGGAATATTCCATGATATGAATATTGATAATTAATAGGGATATGTATGCAAAGTAAAGTTGAACAAAAGGTAACCTAAATTTACGGTATCATTATCGTTGGAACAGCCAAAAACAATGGGGGTTTAATTCTGTTTGACTCTTGGGAAACGTCACTCCCAGTAAGATTAAAGTTAATGATTATGTTAGACGTTTATAACTGCGACTATTGAGGTTTTGTTGCATGACCTACTCACTTAATTTCGGCTGTGCCGTACTCACACGCTGTATACTCCATCGCTGCCAGCAGGCCTGTTGACGTTGACGTGGCTGTGGATTTTCAAAAGAATTCAGGAATGCAACAAAATCAAAGGAGGCGCAGTGCTATGAAAAAATGTCAAAAAAAACTTATAAGTACAATATAGCCGGGTCAAAGGGATTAAATTTCACAAAACTTTTTCCAACGATAAGGACTGATCCAGAATGTCCGCGAACTCTTCCAAATAAGGGTTCACTTTAGTCAACTGCAAATGTTGATCACACGCCAGTGGAGACCTCTGACGTCATAGGCCGTAGGGCTCGCGTGCACATCCACAAAATAGGGTTATGTCGAACCACACACGATGGGTTGGGGACTACCAGTTAATTCATCTATGCTCTTTTGAATAGGAGCACAAGTTGTCAACAATTGTAGATTCGAGACTTCTGACGCGTCTGGCTTTGGTGTGGGATTTGGATGGGGTCCAGCGCAGCCTCTGGCTCAAGCCTGAGCTAGGCCGAAGCCTGATGACGTCACGAACGACGCGCTCTTGCGTAATGCGTTTCTGGCCCACACCAAATAAAACGAAGAAAAACAGCCAGGGGGTGGCAGACACCACCGATCGCACAGACACCTTGAAAAGATTCACTTTCAGCACCGATGCAATCGAATTCACACTTGGCTTACCCTGGGTGAGGTTAGGTTTGAACAAACTCCAATTTCGTCAGAAAATGAAACAAAATATTCCGAACACGGTGCTGATTGGCCAGGTGGAGTTGACAATACACCTTGATACCAATGTCGATGGCAATAGGCACTTACGAATAGGTTATTTCACAATAAAATTGGAGTCACGTTGTTTGTCAAAAATCTGCCGTGGAAAGCGACTGATCTCGATCAATTGTTTAAGATAAATGGAACGAGGTCAGGCACAGGAAATACAACATGGAAGCTGGCTAGTGTGAACGCATTTCAATAGGAGAAAAATGCCATACAGTTGACTGCCAGATCAATGCTTTGGCTTGAAAACAGCTTTTTCTTTTACAGTCGCGTCCGGAAAGATTGGACCGACTTGGTTGATATAAATTTTCACCGTCAAGGACGGAAAAGTGTACCCAGTGATTGATAAAAAAAAGTAGCACCCTCACAATGGGAAGCCCGTGATCCTTCCTCCTCTGTCCACGTAGGGCTCCTGCACAAGTGCAATCGAGTGTTCGAGAATCTCGGCCACGACCACAGTTTGCTTGAATGAAGCTTAACACTTTAATGTCTTGCTGCCACTCTCGCTAGCACCGCAGCGTATGTATATGGGGCACGTCCCCGAGAGCATTTGATGCCCATCAGGTAGCCTCCTCTGTCTGCAATTCCTGCAGTTTACCTGCTTGGTGCACTTCGCGGCAGTGAGGCCAGTGTCGCCACATTGACGGCATGTTACGTCGACTTGATGTAGACCCGTCCGGTCTCCTCAAGTACGGCCAGTCCGCTCTCGTCCACCTCCAGCGTCAGATTGACTCTGTCGCCATCAGTGATGGACCAAGGCTGCCATGTCAAGCTGCTCCTTAAAATGGTTCACGTAGAGTTCCTCCATAAACTCCTCTGGCGAAATGCTGGTTTCCACATCGAACACTGTGATCCTCGGGTTGGGGCTCGGGTATCGCTGGACATCGAGGCCAATTTCTGCAAACTTGGCGTTTGCGACCACCCTTTTCATCTCACTCTTAGACGGAGTGCGAATGATGGCTCCACCACGACGCAGCTCGCGCACATCGTGGACTCGGACGCCAAGGGTTGGAGCCACTTCCTTCAGAATCTTGTCTGCCACTTGCTTCCCCGTGATCGCGGGGTCCTGGCTGGTCACCACAGCAGACCACGTCTGAACTGGCTTGTTCATTCGTGGGGCAGCTGTGGGTACAGCCTGAGCAGCGGCAGGGGCGACAGCATAGGGGGCAGCCGGGGGTGCGGGCATCTGCACCTGCGAGGTGATTTCCAACGCCGAATTTCGCAGCAGCATCGCTACGACGAGCTCGTCATAGCGCGCAGTCGCTGCATGTACGGCGTGAGCAGCTTCGGCTTCCATCCTTCCTCGATAGACTGCATCCTTCACGCTCAGCTGTACGGCGGACAGCTCGGTAAGTACTGCCGACGCGCCCTGGGCAACAATGCTCGTCGCCGGGCAGCGCGGAGCATCAACCCTAGCGCGGGCAGCGGCAGCAGCCAAGGCAGCAGGCATCGCAGTGGCTAGAACTGCAGTAGGAGCGGCGTCAGTGGCTGCCGCAGCAGCGGCGGCAGAGGTTCGGGCAAGGGGGGCGGCGGGAGCAACAAAAGTGTGCTCCGATTCGTCAACAAGGGTGGCCCTCTTGGACTGCGCCCAATTGGTCAGCGATGACTCCGGCGACTCTTCTGGCGCCTTTCCTCGCTTCTTCCTTCCTCTGCGGGCACCACGGGTACTCGTCGAGCTACCCTCGCTCATCAGGCTGGCCAAGCTCGAAGAGCGGCTCATCTCTCCCGGCGTCGGCGTCTCGCTCATTTCTGAGCTGTTACAAATTGTAACCCGAAACACGCACACGCACACGCACACGTACACGTACACAACCCGCACGCACACTTAGAGTACCGCAATTTATTTATGGCTTTGTTTACGCCAAACTACGCGACGATGGCTTTGCTTATCAGCAAGTACCGCAAACGTTCGCAATGTAAACAAAGACTTCTGTGGACAGCGAGGCTTATCTCACAGAAGTTGGGGCTCCGGTAGGCAATCAAAACAGATAAACACAAAATCAACGAAATTTCGAGAGCGCGCACAAAAACACGTCCGTTCACTTCAACGACTTGAAAACGACTGTGAGTAGATAGGGACATTAAAGTCAATGGGGGCTTAACGTGAGCACCTGCCACAATGGCTTAATCCCACGTTGCCAAGCACAGGGTTGATAAACGTCAACCAACGTCCACAATAGGACTTCAAGGAAGCGCAAAGGAACCAATTAGAGCCACTACTGCATGGTCGTGACTCCCTCCTTGGTGAGGAGCGATGCCTACTTAAATCGCTTCCGATCTTTGGGTTACGGCACCCGGCTGAAACGCAACTCCACGTCGAGCCCTTTTCGAGACTCTACCCACAGATGGGTGTTAAGCCACAGCCACCACGATACTCCCCGAAGGGCCGCACCACAGCCAGACGGAAGAAGTTCCGCGCGCTCTGGACACTACCAATTTAAACTCCAAAGCAGTTTCGGGTTGATGGCCCACAAAAACATTGAACATAGCTGTTAGGACCTTGTGGTCAAAACTGAGGCACGATAGCAACCTACTACCGGGTCGAAGCTCCGAACCCTGAACGAGAACCATTTTACATAGCAACGTCCGGCGTCCAACAGAGTTTGCATGGTTGAGCCAGCACCCTCCAGGACGACATTCATTGTCGCGTCAACCGCTCCAGACCATGGCTTGGTGACCAGCCTGACGCCCTTCTTAAAGGCCTCCAGCGACATCTTTTCCTTCAAGTTCATCTCGTACAAACTACTCATGAACTCGTCAGGAGTAATTTATGAATGAACGCCCGTGACAACCACTTTTGGTCCCTGCTGCTCGTTCACCCTAACCTCTAAGCCTACCTCTTCAAACATCATGTTGTCCTCAATTCGCTTCCGCTCCGCCACTGACGGGGTGCGAATTTTAGCCCCGCCGTCTCGCAGAGGTTTCACCTCATGGATGCGAACCCCTAAAGTGGGTCCCACCTCCTTCACAACCTTTTCAACCACGTCCTTTCCGGTTTCCACAGCAACGTTGCTGCGTACCACCAAGGACCAGGTCTCGACTGGCCGAGGCATCTCCAGAGGGGGCGCACCCACCGGCGGAATCGGCGTTTGGGCACCCTGGCCATGCACAGCATGACCAACGCACAAGGGCCGGCCTCCAAACGTCCTTTTAGGAGCTAATTTTCCGCTATAAGCTAAAAAACAACTTCCTCATACTGGTTTGTGAAGTCCGAAAGACAACAAACCAGCGTCTGCTAGAGTCTACTTCCGAGGGCCAACTTCAGTACACCCCAATTGATTGCCTTCATTCTCGCAATTGAAGACTATCCATTCTGCTTCACTGGCACTGCGGGGTCCACAACACGTGGAATACCCTTCGCCTCAGCAGTACGAACAGCTTCCCTTGCAGCCCTTTTCTCTAAATCCCGCACAAGCCCAACAAGGCTATTGGCAGAGCCACAGTTTGCCTTCACAATATCCCCATGTTCCTCCTAGGATTCCCATGGGAGCCCACACATATTTTACCCTCACTCAAATCCCCCTCGCTCACAACCCCATCACTCACCAACTCATCCTCATCCATACTAGAGTGGTCAGCAGCATTCGCAGAGGCTGCCCTCTTCGGCTGCCGCCCCTTTCTCTTCCTCTCACTCAGTGGAACGTCATCTTCAGACAACGCTCCCGCTCCCTCAGCTTCTTCTTCGGTGGGGGCCCTCCCCTTTTGGCCCCGACAGGCACCGGAATGGGGAGCAACAGGAGGATTTTTCCAGTTTCGGCCTAGCCCGGGACAGGCAGTCCTCTCACCCGCAAGGGATCCAGCGACTGCAACCTCCTTGTGAAGACAGCTTCCGCGTACACCGCTAGCAGCCTCATCCTCTCCTGTGTCTCCGCAACTCCAGAGACATTCCAGACGCCATTCTCGTGCCGTAGGACGGCACAGGAGCAAAGCTCTCAACTGGACGGAGTGCGGATGATGGCTCCACCACGACGCAGCTCGCGCACATCGTGGACTCGGACGCCAAGGGTTGGAGCCACTTCCTTCAGAATCTTGTCTGCCACTTGCTTCCCCGTGATCGCGGGGTCCTGGCTGGTCACCACAGCAGACCACGTCTGAACTGGCTTGTTCATCCGTGGGGCAGCTGTGGGTACAGTCTGAGCAGCGGCAGGGGCGATCGCATTAGGGGCAACCGGGGGTGCGGGCACCTGCACCTGCGAAGTAATCTCCAACGCCGAATTCCGCAGCTGCATCGCTACAATAAGCTCGCTATAGCGCGCAATCGCTGCATGCACGGCGTGAGCAGCTTCAGCTTCCATCCTTCTTCGGTAAACTGCATCCTTGACGCTCAGCTGTACGGCGGACAGCTCGGCAAGTACAGCCGACGCGCCGAGGGCAACAATGCTCTTCGCCGGGCAGCCCGGTGCATCAACCCTAGCGCGGGCAGCGGCAGCAGCCAAGGCAGCAGGCAGCGCAGTGGCCGAAACAGCAGTAGGAGCGGCGTCAGTGGCTTCGGCAGCAGCGGCGGCAGAGGTGCGGGCATGGGGGCGGCAGAAGCAACGAAAGTGTGCTCAGACTCGTCCTCAAGGGTGGCCCTCTTGGACTGCGCCCAATTGGTCAGCGATGACTCCGGCAACACTTCAAGCGCCTATCCTCGCTTCTTCCTTCCTCTGCGGGCACCACGGGTACTCGTCGAGCTACCCTCGCTCATGAGGCTGGCCAAGCTCGAAGAGCGGCTCAGCTCACCCGGCGTCGGCGTCTCGCTCATTTCTGAGCTATGTTACAAAATTGTAGCCCGACATACGCACCGGGGAAAGCGACCTCTATCGGCGGTTTTCGCAACGTGTATCCGCGACACGAACCGCTAGTTCGGACACGCACCAAACGCACGACCGCGGACACAAGCCCGTAGCCGAGACACAACCCGCACGCACACTGTGTTAGGCTCACCGATATCTCACTTAGTGTACCGCAATATATTTTATTGCTTTGTTTACGCCAAACTAAGCAACGATGGTTTTGCTTATCAGCAAGTACCGCAAATGTTCGCAAAGTAAACAAAGACTTCTGTGGACAGCGAGTCTTTTCTCACAGAAGTTGGGGCTCCGGTAGGTAGTCAAAACAGAAATCACAAAATCGACGAAATTTCAAGAGCGCACACAAAAACACGTCCGATCACCTCAACGACTTGAAAACGACTGTGAGTAGATAGGGACAGTAGGAATCTCGTTAATGCATTCATGAGCGTCACTAATTAGATGACGAGGCATTTGGCTTTTTTTTTTTTTGGTCGCGAAGGTGAGGAAGTCTTCTAAAGATACTAGTATACAATATGACTATTACTAACATGCACGATTTGCTGTTTGAAGGGACATCTTCACGTTGAAATCCCACAGCGCCTACGTACTAAAAACCTCACCTTTTATGTCAAATGCGATGTTTATACCTTTAATGTTACCAACAGGTCGTAAGAGGAGATTTGTCTCAGGCTATTTCATTTGGGTGCCCGTAATAGTACATAAAGGGTCGGAAGCAGTATACCCCCCGGTAATCACCCTGGCACTGATGACACTGCTGTCACCAGCGTTAATGACACCCAGGTTGATCAGTCGTATGACTAATTGACCATTCCAGATGCCACGCCATTTAAGTAAGGCCGATACTGCCTCCGTCTCCCCGTCTAGCTGAAAATCTCTTCTCAACGCCGTTCGTATGTACGGTCTGTCGTACTTCTCGACATTACGTTGGTGCGCTCGGTCGAGAGTATCAGGTCCGTCAGTCACAATGCTTGAAGTTAGCTGCTTCACGGAAACCGCTGCCATCAACAGACATATGCAATCTATTCGCCCAATACTCGTCTATCTTCATACGTGACAGCAGTTCATTAACTCCCTCAAGTAATTCGGCTCGGGCCTTCCGGTTTTCCTCTTCAAGAAAGGTGCTGGCCATCTCGGATTGCTCGAGATGTGGCCACTTAATGCTTGTCAATCTTGAAAGTCTCCACATGGGAGCTGTCCATCGAAATGACGAGCCCTCGCATCCGCAGTGAATGCCCAAATACTTTCATTCGTTAAAGCACTTCAGTGCTGGGCAAGTGAGCAAACCAACGCGAAAGCTCAGTGGTTCGCCACAGTACACTTCTGCTTTGGTTGCTCCTTAATGCCGACAGTAAAGCATTTGTCAGCATTTATGGTAAGCCCAACGGAAGACAAAAAGACCCTTCGGAGTGGTCGCAAATAGGACCAAGTCATCTGCGAACGCTGCCGCGTTTGTCATGGCTTTTCCGATGTTGACACCAATCTCATTGGGGAGGGACCGATCGATGATCAGGTTGAATATTGGTATGAACTCCGCCGATCTCCATCCCTCTCCGTTGAGACTAGTGCCCCCGCCTAAAGGTTTCGTACGTAGTCGACAAAGCCCTTTGGGAGGCCATATGCGGTTAGGGTCAGCAGCATTCGCAGAGGCTGCCCTCTTCGGCTGCCGCCCCTTTCTCTTCCTCTCACTCAGTGGAACGTCATCTTCAGACAACGCTCCCGCTCCCTTAGCTTCTTCTTCGGTGGGGGCCCTCCCCTTTTGGCCCCGACAGGCACCGGAATGGGGAGCAACAGGAGGACTTTTCCAGTTTCGGCCTAGCCCGGGACAGGCAGTCCTCTCACCCGCAGGGGATCCAGCGACTGCAACCTCCTCGTGAAGACAGCTTCCGCGTACACCGCTAGCAGCCTCATCCTCTCCTGTGTCTCCGCAACTCCAGAGACATTCCAGACGCCATTCTCGTGCCGTAGGACGGCACAGGAGCAAAGCTTTCAACTGTGTCTCATGGGTCACGCGTCACCACAACAGTAATGATGTTGTGTTCGCTAAGGTCCCATTCGTCCACTCTCCAGTCATATACAGCCCACACAGACGCTGCCTCGTTGACGATCGTCTCGTCAATATCACTCTGGCCTCTGCGATCTTCAAACGTGTAAATCTCACGTCAATCTTGAAAGTCTCCACATGGGAGCTGTCCATCGAAAGGACGAGCCCTCCCATCCGCAGTGAATGCCCAAATACTTCCATTTGGTAAAGCACTTCAGTGCTGGACATGTGAGCAAACCAACGCGAAAGCTCAGTGGTTCGCCACAGTACACTTCTGCTTTGGTTGCTCCTTAATGCCGACAGTAAAGCATTTGTCAGCATTTATGGTAAGCCCAACGGAAGACAAAAAGACCCTTCGGAGTGGTCGCAAATAGGACCAAGTCATCTGCGAACGCTGCCGCGTTTGTCATGGCTTTTCCGATGTTGACACCAATCTCATTGGGGAGGGACCGATCGATGATCAGGTTGAATATTGGTATGAACTCCGCCGATCTCCATCCCTCTCCGTTGAGACTAGTGCCCCCGCCTAAAGGTTTCGTACGTAGTCGACAAAGCCCTTTGGGAGGCCATATGCGGTTAGGGTGTTGAATACCGCAGCATGAGACTTAGAGTCAAATGCTTTGGTAACATCTAGTGTTGCGATGTAGCAAGACGAATATGTTCGTCGGCGATCCCTCAGGACTAAGTCGACAATAGTCGCGTTATCAGCACACCCATCAGTAGGTAAGAAACCTCACTGCCGCGGATCCCAATCAACTAGAGTGGTTAGTTGTGTGAGAGTGAGTTGTCTCACTATTATCGATGGGATTGATATCGGTCGAAAGTCGAGATGCCCTCGCAATTTTCGGAATGAAAATGGTTCAAGCCATTCGGTAGAGTTTTGGTATTTTCCCGCACCAGAGAATCACGTTCATTATGCGAAGCATAATGCCAATCAGAATACTCCTTTCAGCTTCCGGGGATATTCCATCAGGACCAGGAGAAGGGGATAATGTCACTTTGGATGCCTTCAGTTCACCCAATGTAATGGGTGCCCTCTCTAGCTAGTGTTCCATGTAGAACGAGGCGTTCGAGCATGAAGATTGGTTCGGCTGTGTCATTATCTCCTTCCAATATGGTTCGATCATCCTATCTACGATAGACTGCAAGACTTCGACTATCCATCGCTCACTACCTCTTACAGAGCCAAAGCTCTGTAATGTCCGCATGATTTCGCTGTCCGAATGTTCCATGGATGGAGCAACAGTTCCCTGCGATGGCGGTCCAAGAAAATCTTCCCCACTTAAACTAGGGCAGTGCAGTATGGGTAAGGTTTCATAAGGTATCGGGATATGAGTAGCTTGCTCTCTTTGCTGCTCGATTTTCTCCTTATAAATATCCCTTTGCCGACATTTCTTGATAGCGTCGACGGTTCATGGAGCAAAGAATTGCACCGGAGCCTTTTTAATGAACCTTACTTCATTCGCTGTGAGCTCGATTTCTTTTCTTGCCATCATCCACAACTTTTCGTCACTCCATCTAGCTTTAATGTCCGTTCGTAGTCTAAGTTCGTCAAATCTGTCCTTGTGTGTTCGTGAGATGTGTTGGCCTAGGCCGCGGTTGCTGGCAAAGGATCTCTCACACATAGTGCACATATACTCAAATGAAGATAAACACTCGACTGGTATCTCTTGGTATCCTAAGCTTGACGCTGTAGAAGTAGATTGAACGATAAGTTCAGATATCCGAGGCTGATAGTTGTTTTCTGTACCAGAAGATGTTTACCCGAGTTCAAGGGGATGGTAACCCCATAGAATCCGGTCGCCGCTTGCTTAGTCGAATCCAGGGACACCACAAGGAGGTGCAAATACGATTTGGCCAAAGCCCATTGTCCCCAAATACGCCCGCCGTTGACCCGCGCTTGCTTGAATTTCTTCCTTTTGACATTCAGAGAACTGGGCAGAAATCACATTGTGTCAACACCCGCTAGGGCCATCACAATTTGTTTTAACTAGACAGTCGTATTCCCCAAGTCCGTGCCAGTTCTGAATTGATAGTTAATTGATAATCGTTATAATTTAAACTAATTTGGGTTTGACCCAACTAGTATTCTTAAATATTTTAGCAAGAAAGTTCCATAATTTGCTACGTAACTAAACTATTTGAGGAACAAATAACTACCATAAATGATAGAAATTCTATTTACCCAGAATGAGCACATAAACCATGTTATTGTTTCCCAATCTAGCCCGACCATCTCAATCTTCAGAGCCAATCCCTATCCCGAAGTTACGGATCTAATTGGCCGACTTCCCTTAGCTACATTATTCTATCGACTAGAGACTCCTCATCTTGGAGACCAGCTGCGGATATTGGTACGGCCTGTTGAGAAGTTTGCGTATCCCCACCATAAATTTTCAAGGTCCGAGGTGGTACGGCCATAAAACAGAAAAGAAAACTCTTCCGATACCTATCTACGGCTTCTTTATGGTCGTTCCTGTTGCCAGGATGAGCACGAGGCCCATATTTAATAACAAACGGATACTCAACAGGTTACGGAATTGGAACCGTATTCCTTTTCGTTCAAAATTATCAAGTGTGTTAATTCCGATTATAATTTTATAGCAATATTTATTCACTTGAAAGTTTTCGGCTTTCGCCTTGAACTTAGGACTGACTAACTCGTGATCAACCATTGTTCACAAGAAACCCTTCTCCACTTCAGTCCTCCAAGGTCTCATTCGGTTATTTGCTACTATCACCTAGATCTGTACCAATAGCGGCTCCATGCAGGCTTACGCCATAGACTTCTAAACACACCATTGTACTTTCCTACTCACTATAGTTTCAACCAGGGCTTAATACCGGAACCGTTAACCGAAATAAACCGTTTTAAATCACGTACCGGAACCGGAACCGATACAAATTTTTTTTGAGAACCGAAAACCGTTTACCGTTATTAATGGAACCGATAGCACCGGAACGCAACCGAATCGTTGTTACCGGTACAGTTTCGGTTTTTTTTACCTTTGCAGAGCGCATCGTAGTTTTGGTCAGGATGCCAAAATATTTGCTGGCGGAAGACATCTTTAACATTTGCTCCAGTTTGCGGCTGCAGATGGCGACTTTCTTCTGCACCGGAAAGTGTGGGACACAGTTCGCGAAATTGTACGCATATAAGAACCAGCGGAGGTGGCCACAACTAAACTTTAAGCCGTTAATCTAGTTTTGGGTGATTTTTATTTTTCATTTGGATACACTCTCTAGCGAAAACGTTTGTTCAAAGAAAGCGAGGGAAATCACTTTTTGAAACCAATGCTTTTTTATGTGGCATATTTTTGGACCCTAGTTATAACGTAACGCTAAGTACTGAGCAACAAAATTGTACTTGAATCAATCTTTTAATAAATATTTATGCACAAATTTCGTCGGTTGCTGATCAATCACTGCTTAATGATGAATGCAGTTCTAATACTAGTTCATCAAAAAGCGCCAAAGAAGTTGAGGCATATATGATATTGCAGGAATAGAAACTTGGTGATAAAAACACATCAATTGTGTCAACAAATAAGCTACTGGATTCCATTAACTTTTTTTATACTTAAATGTGTTCGAAACCATGAAAACATTCTTAACTGGTAGTCAAAATCATCTACAGAGTTCCCACAATTTAATGTGATATCAAAAGTCTTGCTTTCTGTTCCAGCTACGCAGGTTAGCTTGGAACGGCTATTCTCTGGCGTAAAGTTTATAATGAATCTTCTAAGATATTGAATGGCTTCAACCACAACTGAATTGAATTTTGACTCGTTTTGTTACACAGGAATAAAATGGATTAGCTTTATCTCATAATTTAATTTTTCCAATATTAAAAATAGGTACTACTTATACCGGTACGTACCGTTATACCGAAATAAAATTCTGGGTACCGTTTCGAAACCGAAAACCGAAATTAGTTGAAAACCGAAATAGAACCTTTAACCGAAACATCCAATTCGGTACGTACCAGTACCGGTACCGGAACCGAAATTCTTTTCGGGATTAAGCCCTGTTTTCAACATTTATATTACAAGTAATATAAATAATCTACTTTAGCGGTAATGTATAGGTATACAACTTAAGCGCCATCCGTTTTAAGGGCTAGTTGCTTCGGCCGGTGAGTTTTTACATACTCCTTAGCGGACTTCGACTTCCATGATCACCGTCCTGCTGTTTTAAGCAACCAACGCCTTTCATGGTTTCTGTATGAGTTGTTAATTTGGGCACCGTAACATTACGTTTGGTTCATCCCACAGCGCCAGTTCTGCTTACCAAAAGTGGCCCACAGGGCACATTATATCATAACCATAAACTTCATATCAAGAAAGTTATGGATCTTACCCATTTAAAGTTTGAGAATATCTTAAGATCGTTTCGACCCTAAGGCCTCTTATCATTCGCTTTACCAGATTACATTATTTTAAATATTATTTCAATGCACCAGCTATCCTGAGGGAAACTTCGGAAGGAACTAGCTACTAGATGGTTCGATTGGCCTTTCGCCCTTATACTCAATTCTGACAATCGATTTGCACGTCAGAACTGTGTCGGTCTTTCGTCAGGGTTCCCCCTGACTTCAACCTGATCAAGTATAGGCCATCATCTTTCGGGTCACTGCATATATGCTCAAGGTACGTTCCAGTTAGAGGCATTAATAATATAAATATCATGACGACTCACCAGGAACTATACTTTACCTTTTAATCATTATCATGACGATTTCGATCTCCCCTTGGTCCAGAAGGTTAGAGTTGATTATTCCAGTTTTAGCTAGTTGGCAAGCTCTAGTGACTTCAGCGACCTGGCTTGCCAAGATGATGGCCTTGTGCAGGACTGCTGTGGTCGCATGTAGATCCTCGTCTATTGCGTTCACTCTTGCAGCGACGTTATTGAGTTGTAGTGGTGCGCTGATCATTCTCTTGATACCCTCGGCGGCATCCTCCAGGTAATGTGTGACCAGATTCTTCGATCAGTCATTGTGGCCGTTTCCTCTGTTAATTCGCCGATAAGTTGTTGAATTTTATATTTATTAAGTGTTTTTATGTGTATAATTTGTGATTTGTGTCTTTTTGTTGGTGTTTTTATACCCGTTACTCGTAGAGTAAAAGGGTATACTAAAGTCGTGCAAATGTATATAACAGGCAGAAGGAATCATTTCCGACCATATAAAGTATATATATTCTTGATCAGCATCAACAGCCGAGTCGATATAGCCATGTCCGTCTGTCCGTCCGTCCGTCTGTCTGTATGAACACCTAGATCTCAGAGACTAGAAGAGCTAGAGCAACCAAATTTGAAATGTAGACTCCTATTGTCTGCACGCAGATCAAGTTTATTTTCAATTTTTGCCACGCCCCCTCACGCCCCCGCAATTTGGAAAAAACGTCATATCTCCTACAGTTTTGATGATAGATGGTTCGTACTTTCTAGAGATATCTAGTACTCAAAATTATTTATCGATTTGCTGAAGGAATGATAAAGATCGGATGAACGATACTCAAGTTATGAGCAAAAAACGGTTAGTTAGCACCCTCCACCCACCCCACCCATAACCATTGCATTGCGTTCAGCAGCAATCTTAGTGAGAGAGAGAGAGAGAGAGAGAGAGAGAGAGAGAGAGAGAGAGAGAGAGAGAGAGAGAGACTTAGAGAGCGCACTGCGTTGTGCGTTGTGTGTTAACTGGCCGTTTGACTAGTAACCAAATTCGAGCTGCGACATTAAGGGTGCAGAGTATGTAATAGTCGGGCTTGAACGAATTTCTTTCTTGTTTATAACCGTTACTCGTTTTACTTTACCCCACTGAGTAACGGGTATACCAAAGTCGAGCAACGCCGACTTTAACTTACGCTCTCGTTTTTATATGTTTTTGTGTGTGAGTGTTTGGTGTGTAAGAGTAATTTTTTTGTGTTTTTTTTTTATTTTTTATTTTATTAAAAATAAAGGGATTAATTTCACTTGGCCATCAACCTGGGAAAGTGAAACGTTTATCCTCATACTTCCCACGCCCTTTTATTACATTTAACAATTTAGTTCCTTACGTCCGATTTATGAAAAACCTTCCCAGATCTAGTCCTAAGAGTGACTTCCCTGTCCTCCTGCACCACCTCGGCCCTGAATCGCGGTTTTTCTTTTGTTTTGATTTGATTGTTGGCCACAAACACCGTGTCTTCCTGGTTGTAAACAACAGGTTGAGATCTGGTTTTATTATGGCTAGCATTAGCCAAGGCCTGATTGTGTTCAATCAATCTGTGGAGACCTGTAGCGAAGCAGTGAATCCCTGGTCGATAACGATACCCCCTACAACGCGTAATCGATAGCAAGGGAAGCGAGAAGAGGAAGCACACATGAGGATGGCGGACAAGACGGTCCTAAGAAATAAAGAGCTAAAAACTATATTCATACCTGTGTTATTATTGACAGTGAAAACGCGGGTTAATACAGTGGCGACGAGGAAAATTTAATTACCCTATCAAACTATAAAGAACAAAAAGAAAAAAGAAAAAACAAACAAGTGAAAAAAAATTTTCGCAACTCAGATCATATGTATGTATGTGTGTGTGTGCAAAGACAGTGAGCGGGCGCGCACACCGGCACAACGGTAACGGGTAACTAAAGGAGAGAAAGAGAGAGATTCAAAGATCGGCGAAGAGAAAAAAAAAAAAAAAAACAAATACAGAAAAAGAAAATAAAGGTGAATTAAAAGTGTCACCTGCGTACCAAGGGGTGCATGTTGAGAGGCAGAAGCCAAGAAGTCCGCAGGCCAAATTAATTGCAGTGCGGCTGGACAGCGGCAAAGAAAAAGTGAATTAAAAGTGTCACTGATGTACCAGAGAGTACAGTTTGAAAGTCACAACCCATGATAGTCCAGAGGCCATGGCAATAACATTGCGGTCGGAAAAAAAAAGAATTACAAAAACAAAATAGCTTAAAAGAGAACTGGGTTGAGGTGACATTGGGCAAAGAGTGAAATAGCTGGCAGTGGCCAGGGGCTGAGCATAGAAAACACAAGCTACTTTGTTTTAGCAAGCCAAACGAAAAAAAAAAGTGAAAAAGCTGGCAGTGACCAGGGGCTGAGCATAGAAAACACAAATTACTTTGGTTTTGCAAGCCCAACGAAAAAAAACTAAAACAGCTGGCAGAGACCAGGGGCTGAGCAGTGATAAAATAAATTACAGAAATTCAACATGTCCGAGCTAAAACCATTCTTGTTCAAAACATTGGACAAGAACTTATGGCGGTCTGAATGGGAAACGTGGCTACGTTCGTTTACAATATACGTTGAAGCAGAGGAGATCAACTCTATTGTCAAAAGGAGAAATAAACTCTTACATTTGGGCGGCCCACAATTACAAGCTGTGGTCTACAGTTTGCCAGGAGCCATAATTCAGGTTGACGAGGGAAAGGAAACTGATGTGTTTACACCGCTTGTTAACAAGCTTAACGAGTATTTCTCACCACCTCGCAATTCCGCGTTTGAACGGCACATTTATCGGGGTATGACTCCACTTGACGGCGAAGGGTTACCGAATTCCTGGTGCGACTTCGACAACAGATGTCCAAATGCTCATTTGGCTCCACGGATGCGGAAGTTCATGAAATTTGTTTAAAAGACAAGCTTATTGATATGTGGGCTCCACGGGAACTAAAGAAAAAGCTTCTGGAGAATGAGTATTCTCTGGACGAGGTCATCAAAGCTTGCAGTATCGACGAGCAGGTCAATCAACAATCGCAGTCGATGGCGCCGACATCTGAGACTAACAATGTTAACAAAGTAAGTTTCCGTGGGAGACGCGATAAAAGGGCCGAAGGTGAATGTAGCCGGTGCGGCAGAAATGACCACAGCGAGAATAGTTTATGGTGTCCAGCGCGAAATGTGCAGTGCAACAAATGTTCACGGATTGGCAATTATGCACGGAAATGTAGAACCAAAGCCAAAAGGTAATTTTCTGGATTTCGTGATGGCAACATGAAGCGTAGGCGAATAAGTGATTCGAGAGTAAACTCAGTGTGCCAAACTCAAGCTGAGATTGACAAGAAGACACCCGCTGCTGATTGTTTTAGGGTGGTAAGCGATACAGAGGAAGATGTGATGATTCATTGTAAGGTGGGGGGCTCCCCAATAGCGATGGTGATTGACTCGGGATCCCGTTATAATCTGGTGAGTCAGGACGACTGGGTACAATTATGTCGTAATAATACGGCAATGTTCAACAATCGAAGCCAGTCCCATAACACGTTCAGGGCTTATGCGAGCAACGAGCCATTGAAAGTCAAATGTGTTTTTGAGGCCCCAATTACAGTGAGAGGTGTGCCAGAAATGATTGCTACGTTCTACGTGATTGAGAACGGAAAGCAATCGCTACTCGGCAGGGACACGGCTGTAAAACTTAACGTCTTAAGACTGGGCTTAAGCGTAAATTTAGTTGAATCTGGGCAGCCATTTCCTAAATGAAATGGAACTGTTGTGAAGTTATCAATTGACCCCAATATAAATCCGGTCCAGCAACCAGTGAGACGCATACCTGCAGCTCTAGAGGAAAAGGTAACCACTAAGCTCAAAGAGGCGCTGCAGCGGGATATTATTGAGCCAGTAAAGGGACCAAGCCCTTGGATATCGCCGATCGTGGTAGCTTTTAAAGAGAATGGGGAGATTAGACTTTGTTCAGATATGCGTCGGGCGAACAAGGCGATATTAAGAGAAAATTACCCTCTGCCAACATTTGAAACCTTCTTGACCAAGCTCAGAGGTGCAAAATTCTTCTCCAGACTTGACCTTAGAAATGCCTACCACCAATTGGAGCTCCATGAGGATAGTCGTGAAATTACAACTTTTATTACCCACATGGGCCTATTTCGATACAAACGATTGTTGTTTGGTGTTAATTCTGCGCCGGAAATCTTCCAACGTATGCTAGAAGAACTGTTGGCGTCCTGTCCCAACGTCTTAAATTATATTGATGACGTAATTATTTTTGGCAGCACCGAAGCAGAGCACGATGAGGCAGTTCGGAAAGTGTGGGAAATATTTACGGAGAAAAATGTTTTGCTGAATGAAGCTAAATGCATTTGGAAAACCAATAAGCTGAAATTCCTAGGACACATATTATCCGACCAAGGGATTGAAGCTGATCCAGAAAAAGTTAAGGTGATAACAACATTCCGACCACCCAAAAACAAAGAGGAGGCTCGAAGTTTTCTGGGTTTGGTAACATACGTCGGTAAATTCTTACCAGATTTGGCAAACAACACGGAACTGCTGAGACGACTTTTAAAGATGAATAGTAAGTTCGTTTGGGGAGAAGAAGAAAGTCAGGCGTTTGACAAACTGTGTGCTGTTTGACGTTCAAGGGCAAAACAAAAAAAACGCATCGCAGACACAAAATATGTATACATACATATGTTTATATTTAAACACGTGAAATTTCTTATCTGAAAATTAGACATTACTTCACAACTGCTTAGAGAGCTCAAAGTGAAAAACACGCACAATATGTATGTATGAGTGTGTGTAATATAATCGTACACACTATTAGCGACTGAATAAAGGCAATAGCCTTTTTACAATTTATAAACTTGCAAGTACAACAACAGTACAACAAAACACACACATGCAATTCACTTTTACCGTTTACATTTTTTTTTTTAGGCACCGCACTTTTATTTACTTACCTTTCACACGCGCCAGCACAGATCAAATGACGAAATTCGCAAGAAGCTAGAAGTTCGCTGCAGACCCGATGCCAACTTTGAAACGTTCACGAAGAAAAAACGACCGACACTCGTTTTCGCGATTTTTTCGAGATAGACTATTGCTTTCTCTCTTTCATTTGAGAAACTCTGTGTGTCTCTTTCTACTTTCAGAATTTCGATGTCTACTTTGATCTAAAATCATATCAGTAGGGCATTTTTCATTTCACTTTGATCATTTCACACTTCAATATAATATTTTTAGTATCAATGTAGTACTACAGGCTGATATTGATATTAAATAGTTTCACTTTGATATGAAAATATTGATATTACTGATATTATATTGAAATGCCTGATCTTATTTTTTTCTGTGTATAAAGCCGCCAACACCTCTTGAACCGCCTGCTTCGTTTAAACCCCTGTTCCAGTTAATGGAGCAGAATATAGTTACAAAGACCAGGAAAAACCAATCAGATGCCATCATTAATATGCGTCAATATTTGTAGAACGCACATTCTCCCCAAGAGAGTGACCCATTGCAAAACTGCAATATGCTTGTGTATATATTATATGTAAGTATTTATATTTTCAGTGCTTCCCAACCGAAAGCCTTTTAAAATCGTGTGTCACACGTTTTCTTTGCGTTCCTGCCACATCAACACTATCTAACAGATTGTTCTGCAATGCTCAAAGCATTATAAGTGAAAGACGGGCTTCCTTAAAATAAAAAAATGTGGAAATGCCGATATTTACAAACAAAACAAAAGTTTAAACTTAAAAGGTTTCGATAACACTAGTTTACAAAAAAAATTAAATTAAGTCACCCATTTCTACTGAAACTGTTTTTAAGTGTAGTTCGGATAGGTGATCACAAAAATCGATTTCAAAAATTTTATCATGGCAACGTTTTTTAAATATGAATTTTTTCATTTTTTCGGTAGGTGCACTTACATTTTAAGCCATATCTCAATTTATAATAGTCAGATGGTGTCAAGCAAGATATGAAACAAATAAAATTGTCCATAATCGGTTTAGAAGTTTGAATACAATGACCAAAAAAAAAGACGCCATCATTTAAATTAAAATTATTCTAACCAAACAAAATTGGAGTCTGAAAATCTCATTAATTTATGAAAAGAAAATTTTGAATCTGTAAGCTCTTACTAATTATTCTTATGAAATTCATATTTAATTTAAGCTAAGCTGCCTTTATACTTGCCATATATAGACATCGGATTTAATGCATTTTTTTAAATGAAGGTAGATTGAAGGGAAATCTACTTCTGGCTAGGGAATTATACTAAATAAATAACCCACTTTACATTGAAAACTGCATATTCAATGGCAAATATAGACGGTTGAATGGAAGTTGTAGACCGAGCAAATGAAAGGTGTACCTTGAAAATTCTAAAATGTTATGAAATTTTTAAATTGCTTATTCATTTCAGATTTGTATGAAGATTTTATAGACGGCTAGAGTACACGAGTAAATAAAGGCGATGTGAAACAAATGGTCCAAAAAATCGCGAAATTTTAAAATATCCCATTTGAGTTTAGATTATCATAAAGAATAGTAAATTATAAAGGTGATTATCATAAAGTGATTATGTTAAAGATTTGATAGATGGCAATTGTATATTAAGCTTCACTTCTTCGTCTTGTGTTTAAAATTTTAAAAGGGGCGCAGCAACGCACGCTTGTTGCCTGCTATGTAAATATGTATTGCTAAACAGTTTGATGGCAAATCTTTTAGCCATTTTTGAATAAAACGTGTTTTTATTATGATCACTTGAACATTTTTCATATAAGCTCCAAAAGATCCAAAAAAAATATGCTAAATTTTCATTTGAGTATTTCAGAAAGCGCAGGCGTTATAAATTGCAAGGTGTACAACGGTCTAAAATATTGGGAAATTTAACAATTTTTCTGCAAAAATTTTCAAAGGACCTTAGATTATTATGAAGATTACATAAATGGCAATTGAAGACGCGTATATAAGAGATGTAGACCAAAAACCGCGCATTTTGCCAATTTTCACTTGAGTATTTACGAAAGCGCAGGCGTTCGTTAATAAGAGGCGTGTTCAATCTACCTAAAATCCAAAGTTTGCCAATTTTGCGAATGACCTAAGATGATTATGAAGATTTGATGAATGGCAATGTGGCCGGGGAAATAGTAAGTGTAGATCGAACGGTTAAAAGAATCGCGAAATTTGCAAATTTTTCATATGACCAAAGATTATTATGAAGACTTAATAGACGGCAATAGTCGACGGGTAAATATAGGAAGTGTAGACCGGACGGTCCCAAAAATCGCTAAATTTCCAAAATTATTATTTGAGCTTAGATTTTAAGGGAAATTTGCAAAATTTTATGAGTTTTGGGAATCATGAAGATTTGATAGATGGCAATTGTAGACCCGTTAATGGTTAGATCCAAACGTCCCAAAAGTCGCGAAATTTTTAGAATTTTTGTATGAGATAGACGATAATATAGACGCATAAATTGACGGGTCAAGATCAAGCGTTCCAAAAAATCCGGAAATACACAACAATTTATGATTAGTTCAGATTATCATGAAGATTTAATAGTTGGCAATTGTCAATCGGCTTAAAGAAATTGAAATATTTGCAAAATTCTTATATGAGTTTAGATTGATACGAAAACGGGAAACTCGACGGGTAAATAGGAAGTGTATATCATACGGACCAACAAAATCGTGAAATTTAAAAAAAAAATTTGATGAGTTAAATATATCATGAAGATTGTCTATAGACCTTAATTTCTTCGTTTTGTGTTTTAAATTCTAAAGGCGGCGTAGCAACGCACCCTAGGTACCTGCTATGTAAATATGTATTTCGGAACAGTTCGACGGCAAATCTTTTAGCCATTTTTGAATTAAACGTGTGTTTTTATCACTCATTTTCGGCTTTTTAATTGATTACATGTTGAATTGGTGACGTTGATTTACAATCTCAAACAGATTTGCAACAAATTCAGAAAATGGTGAGCACAGAATAATTATGTAATTTCATAAAAAAAAAGATTATTGATAATTAAAAATAAGATGTGTGCAATCAGAAAAAATATATAAATATGGGACGTTTCACGTCAAGCGGCCCAAAGCTTTCTCCAAAATTCTGTGCAATAAAAATACAAGTTATATATGTCAAAATACTCGTTAACTCATCCCCTTTCAATTGCAAAGTGGCAGAATTGAAAATTCAAAATGGCGTCCTTACTATGTCAAGTAGAAGAGGCTAAATTCGGAAATAAGTAAATATATTTATTAATTTCTTCTAAAAAATGATGCATAAATTTTTGGTCACAACATATTTTAATGTTTTTGGGGTCGCTGATTACGAATATGATGTCCGATTTTAGAAATTCAAAATGGCGGATCCAATATGGCGGACGAATTTTTTAAAAATTCATCGAATTCGCTTAAAATTTGTTACTCGGGGGTTTTTGGGGTCGCTGATTACGAATCTGAAGTCAGTTTTTCAAATTTCAAAATGGCGGACCCAATATGGCGGACAAATTTTTTAAAAATTCATCGAATTCGCTTGAAACTTGTTACTCGGGGGTTTTTGGGGTCGCTGATTACGAATCTGAAGTCAGTTTTTCAAATTTCAAAATGGCGGACCCAATATGGCGGACAAATTTTTTAAAAATTCATCGAATTCACTTGAAACGTGTTACTCGGGGGTTTTTGGGGTCGCTGATTACGAATCTGAAGTCAGTTTTTCAAATTTCAAAATGGCGGACCCAATATGGCGGACAAATTTTTTAACACAAGGAAGATTTTAACTTAGAGGCAGAGTGGCATTTCCATGCAACAGCACATGGAAAAGGCTCATGTGATGGCTTAGGAGCTATTTTGAAGAGAGAAGCCACCCGAGCAAGCTTGCAAGCCTCACCTGATAAAGCCATTTTAAATGCAGAGAGTCTTTACCAATGGGCTAAGCAACACATTAAGACTTCGCAGATTTTCTTTTACAACAAGCAACAACACGATAGAGTGAAACGACAACTTGCAAATAGATTTTCTCGAGCACTTGCTGTTACAAAAATCCAATCTGCACATTCTTTTATTGTAACACCAGAAAAACAATTGAAAATATTCAAATATTCAAATGCACCTCATCCTATTGCAGTTATGCAATATTAAAATAAAATTACATTGATTAGGATGTATTTTGTAAATTTATTTCAAACGACCTTTTTTAAGGCCACGAAATTATTACAGTTTAATAATTAAGACAATCAGCCTTTTTCAAGACTACCAAATCCTTACAGTTAATAAATTATATCAATCGGCCTTTTTCAAGTGAATTCGATGAATTTTTAAAAAATTTGTCCGCCATATTGGGTCCGCCATTTTGAAATTTGAAAAACTGACTTCAGATTCGTAATCAGCGACCCCAAAAACCCCCGAGTAACACGTTTCAAGTGAATTCGATGAATTTTTAAAAAATTTGTCCGCCATATTGGGTCCGCCATTTTGAAATTTGAAAAACTGACTTCAGATTCGTAATCAGCGACCCCAAAAACCCCCGAGTAACAAGTTTCAAGCGAATTCGATGAATTTTTAAAAAATTTGTCCGCCATATTGGGTCCGCCATTTTGAAATTTGAAAAACTGACTTCAGATTCGTAATCAGCGACCCCAAAAACCCCCGAGTAACACGTTTCAAGTGAATTCGATGAATTTTTAAAAAATTTGTCCGCCATATTGGGTCAGCCATTTTGAAATTTGAAAAACTGACTTCAGATTCGTAATCAGCGACCCCAAAAACATTAAAATATGTTGTGACCAAAAATTTATGCATCATTTTTTAGAAGAAATTAATAAATATATTTACTTATTTCCGAATTTAGCCTCTTCTACTTGACATAGTAAGGACGCCATTTTGAATTTTCAATTCTGCCACCTTGCAATTGAAAGGGGATGAGTTAACGAGTATTTTGACATATATAACTTGTATTTTTATTGCACAGAATTTTGGAGAAAGCTTTGGGCCGCTTGACGTGAAACGTCCCATATCCATATTAAATTTTTACAAGTAGGTGGAGTAAGCAAGGGGGCATGGCTTGACCATAAAACTTAACATTTATATCTTCTTAATATATGTTTTAATTGTTAACAGGTTAGAAGTTAAAACAAAATGGTTATTGCGCAACATCTCTGAAACTTGCTCTGCTGGGGTCGATTTGGCAGCACGGATTGACATGAAAATGGCTACAATCGGGCACAATTGCAGCAATGGTTTTTAATTTGTTTTTTGAATATTATCTTTAACTTTTTGCGAATTCAAATCTCTTTTAAAATTCAAGCTAATTATTGAAAATAGGAATAAAAATTGAAGTTTTAAAAAAACAATTTCATTTCATTTTTTCATAAGTTGAAAAATTGTAATGTTATTTTAAAAACGTAATTAAATTGCTTGATCAATTCCTAGTTAAAGTGTATCAATAGAATTGCTTAATTCAACAACTCGATATTTGATTTTCGCAAGGAGTTTTTGGAAAACGAGCAACTGTGCGGCGGAGATAGGACGCTTTTTTCTCCGCGCGGAGATATGACGCTTTTTTTTGTGTCGGAGATAAGTCGTTTTAAAACGTCATATCTCCGCTGTGATCAACGGCGGAGCTATGACGCTTTTTTTCTGGCGGAGATATGACGCTTTCAAACGTCATATCTTCGCCAGAAAAAAAGCGCTCCGACGGCAAAATGTACTGGGCGGAGATATGACGTCGGAGATATGACGCTATGCCACATAAAGTATCACCACGTAAGAGAAGTCATTACTAACAAGAAAGAAAGTCGGTCAAGCCCGTCTATAACATACTCTGCACCCTTAATGTCGCAGCTCGCATTTGGTCACGAGTCAAACAGCCAGTTAACACACAACGCACAACGCAGTGCGCTCTCTAAGCTCTCTCTCTCTCTCTCTCTCTCACTAAGATTGCTTCTGCTGAACGCAATGCTTAGGTTATGGGTGGGGGGTGTTAACTGACCGTTTTTTGCTCATAACTTGAGTATCGTTCATCCGATCTTTATCATTCCTTCAGCAAATCGATAAATAATTTTGAGTACTAGATATCTAGATATATAGAAAGTACGAACCATCTATCATCAAAACTGTAGGAGATATGACGTTTTTTCCAAATTGCGGGGGCGCGAGGGGGCGTGGCAAAAATTGAAAATAAACTTGATCTGCCTGCAATTATAAGAAATATATGTCCCATACATGTCAAACCTCTATCGCTTACCATCTCTGAGGATCTCTTCGTTCATACGGACGGACGGACAGACAGACAGACGGACATGGCTATATCGACTCGGCTGTTGATGCTGATCAAGAATATATATACTTTATAGGGTCGGAAATGATTCCTTCTCCCTGTTACATACTTTTGCACAAACTTAATATACTCCGTGTACCTTTGGTACAGAGTATAAAAATGAGATTTGTATTAAATATGTTCCCTCGAATGAAAATATTGCCGATGTATTTACAAGAAACTTGCAAAAAGAGAAGCATAATAAATTTGTAAGGGCCTTTGGCTTAGAAGTATAAATGAAATTGTAAAGAGCAATTTAACTTGAGAAGAAGTGTTGAATATGCAAGTTAAATCTTTCTCGTGACACATCACTATGCGATAGTCCATAACTAGTTTTGTTTCTTCCTTTTTGTGCCAAGATCATCCCAGCAAGAAATCTAACTGGTAAATACTTGTCAGTTAACTGTTATAGCTAACCGTTAAAATACAAAATGTTTCTGGTCAAACGCAAATGGGGTCGGGAAGATTCTAACCGAAAGCCGACCTATCGGTGAGCGTACGTGTGTGGTTAGTCCTACTAGTTAGATAACTTATTAGCTAACTGGTATTAATAACTGTTTTGATTTGAGTATTTATATTAGGACTTTAACTGGTAGCTCCAACTGGTAAGCAAATAAGTCAGTACTAACTTACAGTGATTGGAAAAGTACTCATTTTTCTTACCTAGGTAAGGTACAAGGTAAATGCCAAAATATATTCCTAGGTAAGGTAAAAGGTATCCGAAATGTCCAGTACCTAGGTATAGGTAAAGGTAAAAAATGTAGTTTTTAATAAGCCTTTTAAAACATTTTTTATCAAACACCACCTATCCTAAAATGTTCAGGACGTGACCAAAACTTTGAGTCTTCCTCGAAATTTCAACAAAGGTTTACGGAAAAAGAATTCAAGATTCTCGATAATTAGTTGAACAACTCTGTATTCCGAGTTTCCCAAAAACTATACATACATACACTTCTTTAATTTCAAGTCAGAAATATATATTTTTTTCTTTCAGACTCACTCGGCTAGAATTTCTATTATTAATTATTATTAATTTTCGATCTAAGTAATATGTTAGGTTAGGTTGGCATAGTAGAAGCGGTGAAGCTTCTTCACTTAGGCCTAAAAGGCCCGTTGTGATACCATATAACCCCTACATTTTTACTTTTAGACAGTAAAGGGTGGGTCTTCCCTTATGAACCACTTAGAAAGTAGACCTAAGTAATAAAATACATATTTAAATATTGATAATCATTAACAATCGCCTATATCTAGGTACATTCGGAAACTTTCTACATATTTAATCACCTCCAGTATTATCTTGAAATTTTATAAAAAATAGTCTTGACCTAGATACATAAGAAGTAAAACGATATGGACAAGTTTTTTGAACTTCTTAAAAGGTAAAATTAGCGACTTGATTATTTTCGCTGATAGCAAAGTTCACTGGTGAAAGGGTTCTTGAATATAATTTCGTTTGTTGTGTTAAATAAAATGCTGTCATTCATAATCAATTCCAAATAGCAATCGCATTTTGAAACCATTCAAAGGAGAGTCTATGTTTCTATGTTTGTTATTTCAATGCTATTTGCGCCGACAGTATTCTGTATTTCATCGACTTAAAGCGTCTTAAGGAGCAACACAGTTATTATATATATTAATATATCACACCGGCAATCCCAAATTGGAAGAATGATTAAATTAGATTAGTTTCCCACCAAGGCTATTATTTGAAATTTAATTCTCATTCAAATTAAAGCACCTTATACCTTACTTTTTGACAAGGTAACTGGAAATTTGGACCTAGGTACTGGAATTTAAAAATACCGAGGTAAGGTGAAAGGTACACAAAATATGTATCTAGTTATTTACCTAGGTATTTGTACCTAGGTACTTCCAAACACTGCTAACCTATACAATACTTATACAGTATTAAGAAATAAAAAATACTGGGAAATTTAAAAACTTATAATTTGCCGTTTTATTTCATATTCGCTTTAAGGTTTCTTACATTTTAGTTAGTTATTCTTAGTTATTAGTTATTAGAGTTAGTTAGAGTTAGAGTTAGAGTTAGAGTTATTCTTTTTTAAATGTGAGCAGCTTTTGATTGTGCCTGTTGTGAGACAGCTCGGTCGATTTTCTTATTTCTTTCACAAAGTCGCCTTTGCCGAAAAAATCTGAATAGAGATTTAATAAATGTGATATACGAACAGTTATAAATAAAAATACGTTATATTTACCTGGGAATATTTTATTAAATATTAATAATTCCCTTAAATGCTCGCTTGCCGTGTTTTTCATCGTTCACTTCGACGACCACGCGAGAAATGGCCAAAGTTCTCAAGAACTAATCAGCTGTTTATCGCCTATCGTTATAGCATACGTTAGGCCTAACTACAACAATAACTAGATGAGGAAGAATTTACCAAGCCGTTAAGCGCCATGTTAGACCTACGTAAATTATACTGAAAACCATGTGTGATACTATTTTTGAATTCAAATAATGTATAGCTGTGTTGGTAATTTTCGGTATCGATTTCTTGCTGGGTTGACTGTGTCACTTGCCAAAAATGATCGACTATCGAACAATCGAATGGCAAACGACTAATGCGAATACATTTCCTCAAAATGCACTTTTTAGCACCTGAACTGCCCATATAAAATTGTATGGGGGAAAACGTACATTTTGCCCAAAATGCGAAAATGCAGTTGTACTGAGAACCAGTGATGCCAATTTGGCGTTTTTAGTGACATCTGTCACTTTTTGAACTGATCTAGACTTAAAAAAGTTTTTGACAGCACTGTTAAGTTTTGTGGAGAAGCTATTTGTAATATGGTCTCAGCTGGAAACAAAACATTTTTTGAGCTAGCATCGTTTGTCCTCATTATATTGTAATTGCTGTGGTCAAATGCGGATGTTGAGCGGGTTTTTAGCCAAGTAACTTTGGTCAAAACCAAACTGAGAAATCGCTTACAAACACAGACATTAAACGCAATTTTGTCAATCAGGTAAAGTATTACTGCTTTTAAATTAAGGCGTATATGTGTATATTAAAGATAATAGATTCATTATTAGATTTGGACTACGTCGACATAATGCATGCTGCAATACGTATGAGCTGCCGGAAAAATATGTAAAAATGATTGGCACTAATTCGTCGTATACCAATACAGCAGACGTTGAGGACGATGATACTATTGACGCAGCAATAAAATTAATATTTTTACTATAGTATATTCTGGGTAATTTCTAAAGAATGTATAAAATAAGCAAAATTTGATTCAAAAAAAAATCAAAACAAAATATATTTAAAATGTCACTTTTTTCTGTTCTTTTTTCAATTTTCGTCGTCACCTTTTTCCCTTTTTTTGGCGATCTGTCCTCTTTTTGTGAGATGCAGTTGGCATCACTGGTGAGGACAGCACATAAATCGCAGAGGTGAAAATCGGCTATAATAGCTCTTTGTAGTCTTGGGAATTCGAGAGCATATCGATAAAAAATCTAGTCTTTTAGGGGAAAAAAGCTAAGTGTTGCGACAGTGAATTGACATGGACATTTTCCTCTTAAGAGCAAATACACAGAAATAATGATGACATTTAGATCATCCACAGAATGACCTTAAAAATGTGCCAGAGGAACAAGGTTTAGTTTATATTTGTTAGAAATAATTTTCAACGATGTGTGTTGGAGTGTGCTTAGTGTGACCCTCTCTCGGGCAGAACATATGTACCAAAACAGTTGATGGGCAATATATATGTACGTATGAAATCGGACAATTGAACTGCTGGTTCTACAGAAATACAATAACAATAACCAGACTTTAACAAACAACGTGACGTGTGGAGACAATGCTGCAACAAATCAAGGTGCAGCGGCTCAGCCGGAACTGAGTCAGTTCACTTCACGTGACTGAAACTCGTGGGACAAGCGTCCGTGGACTGTGGAGGAGCTCATAGAGCAATATCGACAGCGTATGGCTCAGTCACCCACGTCGCCGAAAGAAGAGTCCGAACCGGACTTTTTTAGAGTGAGTTGGACGTCTGATAACTGCAAATTGCCGACTCCAACTATCAAGCCTCAGGTGTAATATTATTTGGACAATGCCAGTTCAACGGGGTCGTTTAGCCAGCCAACTGACTTTTCAAGACTGCAGGTCCATGATGTGGTGCCCAAATAATGGTAATAAATGGTAATAATGTGAGTTTGGGTTTGTCCAACATCCAACTACAATTTTTATTGCTACCTTGTGACTTTGCAGTCCGATCTCGAGGACTTGGTGGAGGACAATAGCGGCGGCTGGGAGTAGCTGGACACTTCACAGACCAACCAAATCCTCCTCAAGAAACGTTGCGAACTGCGCCATCAGCGTCAGCCCTTGACCAAGGCCTCACATGTCCCACTTACTAAACGCCGCTAATCAATTTGTCAATTTCCATTCCATTTGTCCACTTGTTCATTGATTCTTCAGTTGAAGATTGGTTTGATTTACTTGATTGGCCACACAAATTAATCTTGCCTTTCACTCGCACTTAGCTTGCAGCGCAAACCAGACCGACCACTTCCTAATGCTCTGCGGTTGCTTGGCCAACATTTGGATACGCTTCGTTAGCTACGCTTGAAGAAAAATCTTTAAAAAATCCCATTATGGATGAGATTTACAGCTTTCCTCAAAATGTTGTTATCGAGTTGCTTTTAGTTGCTTTTGACAGTCCTAAGATCGGAGCGTCAATTATTGGGAGACCTCTGCTCCTGGCAAGCAGCTTCAGCGTTTGGATGCACTTACTTTAAACGGTGATGTGCAATCCAGCAAGATACGTCAACTGCCAAAAAACGGTGCAAGTGCAGGCCCAGACTGGAGGACAGTCCGAGTGCTGAGACCATCCATGAAGATCATTCCGGGCAGGACTATGAGCACAATTACGAGAAGTTCTTGAAGGAATATTTCGATCGAGCCACAGATGCATCAGATGAAGACAATTAGGATGCCGGAAGCCTGGAAACGGAGGCCAACAATCTCAAGCAACAACGCTGTCGCCGGGTACAACGCAAGGACAGCTGTGCGAGATATGTCGCCTAGCTAAGAACAATGAAGTATCTGAGACTTGTAGCTACTCCCATGCCAATGAGTCAGCGCAATATGCCTACGACCAGGGCAGCCAATATAAACGCTTTAGGAATCAAGGCGAAGGAGATTAGACTTCCTCGCCTAGCAGCCTCTGTGTGCGTCTCCTGCAAAATAAATAATAATAAATAAATAATCATTGGTCGGAAAATGGGTCTTAAACGACGACGATTATAAACTGAGATATGGCTTAAAATGAAAGTGCACCTACCGAAAAAATGAAAAAAAATCATATCTAATAAAAACGTTGCCATGAAAAAATTTTTGAGATCCACGTTTGAGATCACCAATCCAAACTACACTGAAAAATATTTCCAGTAGAAATGGGTCTTTTTGGCTGTAAACTAGTGTTAGCTGCTGTTTTTTTATACTCTGTACCAAAGGTACACAGATTTTTTTTTATAAAAATGATTCATTGAGTAGCCTTAACACTAAATAATTACAATTTACTCTTACTTATTAGAATAACTTATATTGTAGTGTAAGTGTAATTTCATTTGTTAAGCTGTGATTGGAAAGGTGCCCAACTTTCTTACCTAGGTATAGTACCAGGTAAATGCAAAAAATATACCTAAGTAAGGTAAAAGGTATCCTGAATTCCCAGTATCTAGGTAAAGGTAAAGGTACAAAAAAGGTACTTTCAAATTAAAATGCTTGGTTCATCAATATATATTAGTAATAAATATTAACTGTTAGGCTTCAATCCAAATATAACGTTATAAAATGGAATATTTTAATTTCATATGATGTTATATTATTAAAATGTTTCTCATATACCATATCGCTTTTGTAATATAACAAGAGTTTCGAATATTTCGTCACCTAGATTTCTTTTTGGTATAGGTATTTGGCCAATACTGCTGCTATTCTTTCAATAGGGGCAGAGCTAGGCAAAATGGCATTATACTTAAAAAAAACATTGAAAGTTTTTTTTATACTTAAGTATAGATTCAAAAGATTTGCTATAATCGGCAAGAAAGGTTATGACTTCCAATTCAATATTAGAATTTGCATACCAATTCTAAGTTTCATCCAATCTTCCATTACTGGTATCGTAAGGCTTCAGAATTCTTTGCATTTGAACTCTCATTGACAACAGTTTCCAAATTTTCCGTAATTTCTTTAACAAGCAAATCTTTGAAATACAATTTTGTTGCTTTTATTTGGAATCCACATCAATTTAAAGCAAAGGTCTTTGCCTCGTTTGAGGTCAAGTTTAAAAAAAAAGAGAATCGTTTAAAACTCATTTTTAAGAGCATCTTTAAGTTGATCACAATATTTCCAATTATTCAAGCATTGACGTCAGAAAATGTAAATTTCAACGGAATTTGACCTGCAAAGTTGTGACTATTGAGTTAAAAATAAGTATCATCTTTAGCACTGGTCTCGGCGGTAAAAAAAATTAAATTAAAGATTAATATCCTTAGCGAACATGTCAGTAACATTATTCAAATCATGCAAAAAATCCATTTCTGTATTTGTAATTAATGGTTTTTCAAAGATGTACAAACGCTTTTTAAATGGTGTTTAAATTCCAAAATTCGTTCAATACTGTCATGAAAACTGTTCCATCTGGTGCTGCCCCTGTGGATCTGCTTACAGCATTCCAAGTTGCCGTTGCCTTCGCTAAGGAAGAACTATACAACCGCTTGAATAATGTGTTTGGTAGAGCCTGTTTGTAACAACTAAGTTCATAGTGTGTGTCGCGCAACTAAAGTGCCTAGGAAAAATAATTTCAGCATCAGCTGAACTATCCCGATCTATTACCTTTAAATCAGACTCTTCTAAAAACTCAGTCTTCATGTGTTTTCTTCAAAACTGTGTTCTCTAAATGCTTTTCAGAAGTTGGATACATTTTCTATAACTGTTTAACATTCGGCTTTCTCTAAGACGCTATTTGCTATGAACTTTAGCTAATATAGTAGCAATTATTTATGCGAGCACGAGTCAATGACGATGTAGATTGCTATCTATATAGTGGCCGGTTACATGAAAGTAACTTTTGTTATTGCAACTCCAGATATCGGCAGTCGTTCATATAAAATGGATATTTAAAAAAATACCGGCGTTATTTATACTCTTGCAAAGTGTAATATAATTTTGCCCAGAAGTTTGCAACGCATAGAAATATTCATTTCTGACCTCATAAACTATATATATTCTTGATCAAGGCCGTCCGTCTGTCTGTCTGTTTCTACGCAAACTAGTCTCTCAGTTTTAATGCTATCGAGATGAAATTTTGCACAGAGACTTCTTTGTACTACACGATGCTATCATAGGAACCATCGGTCAAAAAATGGGTCTTAGTGAGAAAAACTTTTTTTTTTAGTGTTATCGTCCTTAAACTCGGCCATATGAAATATTATATGCTTTCAAACAGATTTGCAAATTTTGGTCAAGATCGGATGACTATATCTTATAGCTGCCATAGGAACCATCTTTCGGAAAATGGGTCTTACTGAGAAAAACTTTTTGTTTTCAATGTTAGCGTCCTCAAACTCGTCCATTATTAATATTATATGCTTTCAAACAGATTTGCAAGCTTTGGTCAACATCGGATGACTATATCTTATAGCTGTCATAGGAACCATCTCTCGGAAAATGGGTCTTACTGAGAAAAACTTTTTGTTTTCAATGTTAGCGTCCTCAAACTCGTCCAATTTTAATATTATATCTTACAGCTGAAATATGAACCATCGGTCGGAAAATGGTTCTTAGTGAAAAAAACTTTTTTGTTTTCAAGTAAATCGTTCTTAAGGTCGGTGATTCTTAATATTAAGCGCTTTTAAACTAGTTTGGAAAAGTTGATCGACATCGGGTGACTATATCTTATGGTTGCCATAGAACCAATCGGTCGAAAATGGTTCTTAGTAAAAAATTTTGTTTTAATGTAAGCGTCCTTAAACTCACTGGTTACTAATTCTATATGCTTTCAAATACATTCGCAAAATTTAGTCGAGATCGGATGACCATATCATAATGCTGCCATGGGACCGATCGGTCGGAAAATGAGTCTTAGTGAATTTTTCGGTTTTATATTTTATCTTTCTTAAACTCGGCGATTGTAAATTTGATATGTTTTCAAAAAGATTCTCGAAATTTAGTAGAAATCCGATGTTTATGTCAGAAAATGGGTTTTAGTTAAAAATTTTTTGATTTTTATGTAAGCGTTCTTAAAGTCTGATATTTCAAAAACAGCATTTGCGAGGGTATAAAAACTTCGGCACAGACGAAGTTAGCTTGACCTTCTCGTTTTTTATACAGTCATGCTCGCATTTTCACTTCTGAAAATATTTTGCGATAAAAATCGCAAAAGTTTTGCGAAAGTGAAAATAAAAATAGCACGGCTGATAGTCCACCTTCCTCTTATCTAGCATGGATCGGATAGTTTTTAAACACAGAATGTTTACCGGATGTCCAGTTAAAACCACAAACAGGTCCCTGATACAGAAAAGAAAAGAAGAGAAAACTTCAATATGGCAGTGCGCGGCAGCATCTCGGCTATAATGTAATCGTATCGAAAAAAATCACTTACGAGAAGTACCTAGTACTTTACCTATTGACAAGGTAAATGAAAATTAAGACCTAGCTAAGGTACACGAATTAGAAAATACCAAGGTAAGGTAAAAGGTACACAAAATATGTATCTAGGAATGTACCTAGGTATTTTTACCAGGGCTGCAAACCGGTTTTGAACCGAACCGGTTCGAACCCGAAATTCCGGATTTTTTTTACTGTGAACCAAACCCTGAACCGAACCACGGGGACGTAAATAGTTGAACCCGTTCCGAATTAAATTTATTTGGGTTCGCTTGCATGTACGCCACAACAGAGTCGACAATTAGAAATATAACAATACTGAAAGTCGGTCAAACCCGACTATGAAATACATACTTTGCTCTTACTTCCAGTCAAACATATTAATTTTGTAATATACAAATTCAATGTAAATAGCTATGTACATATGTACAGCGTACAGTGTGTAGTGTATTGAACGTTTTATTTTTCATCTTATACATATGCGCCCGTTTCAATCTAAACCAGGGGTGCCCAGAATGAGCTTACGAGCTCGTAAAGGTCAATACAAATGCACAAAATACAACTCAAGCAAGAAGAACTACAAGAAATAGATAGAGAAAACCGATTTTTGTTTTTTTGTGTGAGTATGTGTGTGGTCATTGCTGTCTCAGCAACATTGTTGTTGCTTTTTAATTTGCCAGAGACATAGGAGAGAGTGAAGAGAGTCACATATGATGTTGTTGTTGCAGGTCTGCACGCGCCAACAACAAAACCTTCGTTCGGAAAGAAAGAGAGGAGAGCACGCATATGAAACTGTTTTTGTTTTGTATAATGCCGTATTTGTATATGGCCGCGTTTTTCGTATGCGCGCGGGCTATTTGTTGTTTTTGTGCACAATTCCAAGCGAGTTAATTTGCGACGCCTGAAAACCTGATTGAAAACGAAAGAGACAAAAACATGTGTATACAAATCAGAAGTGGCACGCGCATTTCATTTTGTTTAAGAAGTTTGACTAAGGAGGTGCTCAGCAATGACATCCAATTTAATATATACGAAATTTACATACAATGTAAGCACTGATAAATCAGAAAGTCATCTCATGTAAACTCAAGATGACCGGCCGTCATGCATCTAATTTGATGCGACACCTTGAACGAAAACATAAAAGCATTTTTGAACAAATCATTGTGAAAAAAAAAGTTCCTAGTGTGGCAAACAAACACCAATCTATGCTCAATTTCGTGAGTGAAAGACTGATCAAAGTGAAAATCTCCAAAGAAGCTATATCGGATGCTTGTGTAGAGCTTATAACAAAGAATGGTCGGCCTTTGAAGATGCTAGAGGATTCAGGCTTCCGTAAAATCATTGAGCCTTTGTGCAATACCTTTGAGCCGCCACTTGCTATAAACAGGCAAAACATTAGAGATGTAATTGCATTAAAAGAAAAGATATGTCTGTACATATCTACATTCATGCATACATACATGGCTAGCTAAATATTTGTATGTATGAATTCACTTGCATATATATATACATGTGTATATATGTATGTACATACCAGAATTGCCAATTTAACTATTTTTCCCACCAAACATAGCTATTTTGTAAGCTCGAAAACTGGAGCCTGCAATTCTAGCTAATTATTTGACATTGTTTAGCTATTTAACAGTCGATATCTGGTGGGAAAAATATCTAAATTGGCACTGCTGATACATATGTATGTACATATGCCGAAAATCGACGTACATGTTTATGCATTCATGTGTATGTATATATTTTTGCGCGTGTGATGTACTCGTGATATATATGTATGTAGTATTTGAAAGCCAATAAATGAATTGACAATCAATAAAGCATAATATTTTCTGTGTTATTTCAGATTGATGTGCAGCGCATACGCTTAATTTAGTTGCCTTGGATTTCTTTAAAGAATTACATATTGATATGTCCAGAATTAGATTAGTTTGCAAAAAACTACGATCTCCCACTTGCCTTAATTTGTTGCTGCAAGCAATTTAAAGAAACCAATTCTCGACTGTCTTACAAGATGGAACTCTACATTTAAAATGTGCGAACGCTTACTCGATCTCAAAGATTTTTGCATTGAGCATTCGAGCGATATAAAATCGTTACATTTAAGCCAAGCAGAATGGCAAAAAGTAGATGCCGTTTTTTCAGTACTACGTCCACTGTATGACGCTTCCTTAAAACTTCAGAAATCTGATCTCCTGCCTAGCGACTTTTTTGTTATCTGGTCGATGTTGTGCGACAGAGTCTCAAAATCACCAGGCAGGTTTAATGGCATTTTGTTAAAAATTCTAGAAAGACGTTCCGAATTTGTCATAAAATCTTCACCCATAATAGCCTCTGTGTTTCTAGATCCTCGATTCCAAAGTCTATTAAGTGATTCGCAAAAGCTAAAGGCCAAACAACACATTGGAAATATTTTTCATAGACTTCAAAGCTTAAACAGTGTTGAGGTTCCGAATTTGGCTTTGTCATTATCTATTTCAGAAGATGACGATGTAGAAAGTTATCTCCGCAATGTTAACGAACAGCAAAGTGTTTCAAAAAATAAAACGATTAATGACATCATTAGGGCCTTCGATGGCATTGATAGAGTACCGTCTAAATCAAACATTTTAAAGTTATGGACATCTCATCAATGTAATCAGCTTAAAGCTGTTGCGCTAACTGTCTTATCAGTGCCATCCACTCAAGTCTCAGTTGAAAGAGCTTTTTCCACCTTAAAATTTATTTTGTCTGATCAAAGAAGTAGCATAGACAGTCAACTACCCGAAGACATACTACTCATAAATTTAAATTAAGGATTAATATTTCTCTAGAATATAGCCTAGAACTGAGGGCGATCGAATTTTCCTTTCGTCACAGTATTTCATATAATTAGAAACACCTTGGCATTGCTTTGATGCTCATGTGCTTTTAGAAAGTGTTTCTATTTATGTGAAATACTGTGACTAAAGGAATATTTGTACGCCCTCAGTACTAGGCTTAAGTAAACAAAAATAAAAAAACTGAATATTTTTTCGTATATTAATAAAATTTATTGATATTTTACCAAACCAAAGCCCGAAAACCTCGAAGCTCAAATTTCCGAACCTTAACAGTTGGTAAATTATGGTTCGAACCTGCAAATCGGAGGTTCCGAAAATTTTTTTGGGTTTGCAGCCCTGATTTGTACCTAGGTACTTCCAAACACTGGTTAAGTTTTTGCTGTGGTACATGTTTGTTATCGTGTAGTTCTAGTTGTAGGGAGTTTAACTTCAAGGTTTTCTAATTGTGTTGTTTTGTTGCTTATGTGATTGTATTTTATAATTGTGCATTACTTAGGATACATTTGTAGTGCTGTAGTAGGTGGGCATATTAGGGCTGGATCCTTCTATTAGCCAGGTCAGTGGGGTGGATCCTTTGAAGTCTCCTTATAGCCCTGATTCCATTTATTCGTCTCTTTCTGAGGAGCCGTCTGGCGAGTTTGTTTGGGTGGCACGCTACTTTGTCGAGGTAGCTCGCAGCCTGTTTATTTATGGTGTCGCCTACCGTAAGGACTCCACAGTCATGGTGGATGTTCCGTGAACGTATGTACCACTCAGCTCTTGTAAGTCTTCTAAGTATTTTGGACTAAAAGACCCTTATCTTGTTTAGGTGAGTTTTTGCAGCAATGCCATTCACCTGGATGCCGTAACTCCCGATCGGAGCAAGGATGATCTTATACATAAGTAAACATACATAATTTTTTCATCACCAATACCTAATTATATTCTGTACCCAGAGGTACACAGAGTATATTAAGTTTGTGCAAAAGTATGTAACAGGGAGAAGGAATCATTTCCGACCCTATAAAGTATATATATTCTTGATCACCATCAACAACCGAGTTGATATAGCCATATCCGTCTGTCCTTCCGAATGAACGAAGAGATGGTAAGAGATAGAGGTTAGACATGTATGCTAGTGTAGTGAAAACATCGATGGCCCCCGCAATTTGGAAAAAAAAGTCATATCTCAAACAGTTCTAGCCTTCGAGAGATTTTTAGTCATCAGTATTATTTATCGATTTGCTGACGGAAAGATCGGATGAACGATACTCAAGTTTTGAGCAAAAAACGGCCAGTTAACACCCCAACCACCACCACAGCATACCATTCAATAAAGGCAATCTTCGCTAGAGAGAGAGAGAGAAACTTAGAGATGAGCGTATAACAAAAATAATGCACGATAACCGCGTGACTAATGGGATGTATTATAATATTATAGTCGGGAGCAAATGCTGGCGGCGGCCTAAACTGGTACATAGTATATTATATATAGTCGGGATTTTCTCACTTGTTTTTTTTTTTAATTTACCAACATTTTTTTTTAAATTTAACGAAATGAGCCGAAAACGAGAGCGTAAGCTAAAGTCGGCTCTAACCGACTTCGATATACCCGTTACTCATGGAAAGAAATGTTTAATAGCCTTCCTGTGTGCCTGAGGTGGGACAGCCGAAAAGTATGCAACATTTTTCAGCTCGGCTATTTTTCATCCGATCTTGATTAAAATTTCAGATGCTTATAGATGTTGCGAATATAAATGTAAATTTTAAATTTGAGATCGAAATCTCAAAAATTGTGGGAGTTATTCCACATTTTGTATTGTGGGGGTGGGGGCGGGCGAGGCAAAAATTTGAAATAAACTTGATCTACGTGCAGACAATATGAGTATACATTTCAAATTTGGTTGCTCTAGCTCTTCTAGTCTCTGAGATCTAGGTGTTCATACAGACAGACGGACGGACGGACATGGCTATATAGACTCGGCTGTTGATGCTGATCAAGAATATATATACTTTATATGGTCGGAAATGATTCCTTCTGCTTGTTACATACATTTGCACGACTTTAGTATACCCTTTTACTCTACGAGTAACGGGTATAAAAACAAACATTTTTTGAAAAAAGATGAATCAAACTGAAATCTTTGTGCTTCTCAGCGGGAGCTAGCAATTGATTCTAGTCACATAGTTGTGAAATTTTCTTAGAATTCTTCGTAGATTCCGATTCTGGTGGGCGCTTTTTGCGAAAAAAATTGACCCACCCTAATGTACCTGTACATTGTACAACTGTCATAAAAACTAGAAAAAACGAATATATTTGCTAAAAATTAAATTTTTATACCCGTTACTCGTCGCCAATGTGATTGAATTGGTACTTGAAACAAGAAAAAAAGAAACATCTTTCGATGTAATTTTTGAAAAAACCAAGAAATTTGCTGCCGAAATGGGATTTCAGTTGAAAATTCCTTGTTTATATGGTCGCCCAAAAAACCGCAATAACATACGCACCGAGTATATCACGTTTTTGGGATACTTACGGTAATTTTTCTCACATTGTACACTTTAGATGTACGATGGTACAGGCTCCTAATCACATATTGAACTTTTTGGAGTGCCACCATTTACTACCCTTTTGTGGATTTCATGATTTCTTTTTTGGGTTTGAGATTCATA
The DNA here is from genome assembly GCA_037044535.1 of Lordiphosa magnipectinata. NCBI lineage: Eukaryota > Metazoa > Arthropoda > Insecta > Diptera > Drosophilidae > Lordiphosa > Lordiphosa magnipectinata. The sequence goes on from JBAMBO010003420.1 coordinate 135,022, forward strand.
GGAAAATTTCTTGACATTCTGGCTCTAGAGGGTTTGATTCCAACACATCGTACCAAGCACACCGTTCAAAAAATTTTAGAAGCTTCAAAAATGTATGTTCATATATATGTAAAATGAACAGACGGACATGGCTATATCAACTCAGCTCGTCATGCTGATCAAGAATTAATGTACCCTCTACAAGTGTATAAAAAGTGGTATTTTCATCCAATTTGTATTGAATAGACACAACGTTATTCAATGCTGCTTACATTAATACAAATTTGGTTGGACAAGGTTACTTAATATGGCCACAGGACCTACAAATGTAAACAAACCTCTCCAAACACTCGTTTTTGCAAATATCTCTTAAACCTGACGTGACGGGGGAAAATGGACAATTGATTTGCATTCAGTGAAATACATATGAAAAGTTTGCTATCTTCTTTGGTGCAAAAGTTTGCCTTTATTTGTTGACCTGTGTAATTAATAAAACTTTACTCAAGAGAGTTAGTTATAATTTGGGGAACAAAATCGTGAATTCTCATAATTTTGTAAGTTTTTGGGATCAACATTTGTGAAGATATCTGTTTTGTAAGGAGCGCTACACAAGTGGATTTAGATCAACCAAAGAAGTACAAGAGAATTCCTGCAAGAGGCATTATTGTTAGTTATTTTAAATTGGTTTATTGCAAGAAAAGTGGTCTTTTGTCTATATGGGGTGATACTTTTTGTCGACTATACCTGGCCTCGTATGCGAATGATCTTGACTAGCCGACCCCGATGCGGGGGCGTCTTTGGGGATGACATACTTGTAGGGCTTTCTGGAGGTTCTACTGCTTTGCCCTCTGAATCACTGTTACTGCCATGCGCGTAACTGTAGCTAATTGTTCTTTTATAGATGCGCTGATCCTGCTCCGAATGCTTCGATTGTTGAGTGCGTGGTTTCTTCTTCTTTTGTTTGGGCAAGACCTGCGAAGTTTCTTTAATTTTCTTGCCGTGGGTGTCGTAGCAGCGCTCCAGTCGCTTGCCCATACTGTCCTTGCACTCATAGCAAACGCGTTTATTTTGCAGGCGACGCACACAGAGACTGTTAGGCGAGGAAGTCTCCTCCTCCGGCTGCTCTTTGGACGCGTTTTCGCCTTGATCCCGATAGCGCTTATATTGACTGCCCTGGTCGTAGGCATACTGCTCTGGCTCATTGGCATGGGAGTAGCTACAAGTCTCAGATACTTCATTGTTCTTAGCTTGGCGACAGATCTCGCACAGCTGTCCCTTGCGTTGTACCCGGCGACAGCGTTGGTGCTTGAGATTGCTGGCCTCCGTTTCCAGGCTTCCGGCATCCTCATTGTCTTCATCTGATGCATCTGTGGCTCGATCGAAATATTCCTTCACGAACTTCTCATAATTGTGCTCATAGTCCTCTCCGGAATGATCTTCATGGCTGGTCTCAGCACTCAGACTGTCCTCCAGTGCCTCTTCATCGGGTAAGTCCTCGTCTGCTTTGGCCTGGGCCTGCACTTGCACCATTTTTGGCAGTTGACGTATCTTGCTGGATTGCACATCACCGTTTAAAGTAAGTGCATCCAAACGCTGAAGCAACTTGCCAGGAGCAAAGGCCTCCCAATAATTGACGCTCCGATCATATGACACCGACCTGGTCACTGCCAAAGCCACTAAAAGCAACTCTGCCAACAACATTTTGAGGAAAGCTTAAAATCTCAGCCATAATAGCCTCTTTTAAAGATTTTTCTTTAAGCGTAGCCAATGAAGCGTATTCAAATGTTGGCCAAGCAACCGCAGAGCATCAGGAAGTAGACGGTCTGGTTTGCGCTGCAAGGGAAGTGCGAGTGAAAGGCAAGATTTGTTTTGTGTGGCCAATCAAGTAAATCAAACCAATCTTTAACTGAAGAATCAATGTACAAGTGGGCAAATGGAATGGAAATGTACAAATTGGTTAACGGCGTTTGGTAAGTGGAACATTGGAGACTACGAAACGCGCTGAGCCCCAATCCCAGGCTGCGAGGACTTGGTCAAAGGTTGACGCTGATGGCGCAGTTCGCGACGTTTCTCGCGGAGGATTTGCTTAGTCTGTGAGGTATCCAGCTCCTCCCAGCCGCCGCTATTGTCCTCCATCCAGTCCTCGAGATCGGCCTGCAAAATCAAAAGGTAGCAATGAAAATTGAAGTTGGATGTTGGACAAACCCAAACTCACATTATTACTAATGGGCACCACATCATGGGCCTGCAGTCTTGAAAAGTCAGTTGGCTGGCTGGACGACCCCGTTGAACTGGCATTGTCCAAATAATATTTCACCTGAGGCTTGATAGTTGGAGTCAGCTCCTGATAAGATGTATAAAAATTAGGGGGTGGGGATTTGCAGTTATCAGACGTCCAACTCACTCTAAAAAAGTCAGGTTCGGGCTCTTCTTTCGGCGGCGTGGGCGGCTGAGCCATACGCTGTCGATATTGCTCTATGTGCTCCTCCACTGTCCGCGGACGCGTGTCCCACGAGTTCCAGTCACGTTCGCATGCTGCTGCTCCCCGGCTACTGGAAGTGAATTCACCCAGTTCCACTATAACATTCACCGCCTGAAGCTGTTCCTCTGCACCGGCGTCGTCCTGGCTATGGCTCGGCTTGCGACGACGAGAGAAACAGCATAAGGCACGTCGGCATAGAGTTATGATGCTGAGCAGCAGCACCTTGATTTGTTGCAGCATTCTCTCCACACGTTGTTTGTTAAAGTCTGGTTATTGTTATTGTATTTCTGTAGAACCAGCAGTTCAATTGTCCGATTTCATACGTACATATATATTGCCCATCAACTGTTTTGGTACATATGTTCTGCCCGAGAGAGGGTCACACTAAGCACACTCCAACACACATCGTTGAAAATTATTTCTAACAAATATAAACTAAACCTTGTTCCTCTGGCACATTTTTAGGGTCATTCTGTGGATGATCTAAATGTCATCATTATTTCTGTGTATTTGCTCTTAAGAGGTAAATGTCCATTCGGAGGCTCAAGTCACTGTCGCAACACTTAGCTTTTTTTCCGCTAAAAGGCTAGATTTTCTATCGATATGCTCTCGAATTTCCAAGCCTACAAAGAGCTATTATCCACCCGACACACAAGTGAATGTTCGCTTCAAGCGAAAGTTTCGCGAAAAACATTATTCGCATTTTGTTTAGTTTTAGCGAAACTCTTTGTGAGTTCCTTTTTATTTTGCTTCTCTCTGCAGCAGTTAGAGAATGAAGCAGCGTCGCCGTCCTTTGCTGGACTTTGACTTTGCATTTTCAGTACGTATTTGAAGACCTTATACTTAGGCTGGCGACATTCTAATTTGGCTTAGCAAACTGCCGAGCGTCAATCAATTAATCGGTAAACATTGTTTCTTTTATTGTATTTTTTATGTAGTTGAAAGGTTATTGATTATATTGTCTTAATTTGTTAATTGTCTTAGTGTTGAAATACTGCCAAACAAAAGGAAGCAACTGCTTTTAATATGCAAAGCGAAGCATTTTTCATCAAGATAATAAAATGCTTGGAAGCAGCTGCAATGGGAGAAAAGGCGATGAATTTAAATAAATATTATTTAACAAAATTTACAATTAATTCTAGTTTTATTAAAAAATTATTTTTAGGAACGAGTGAAAATGAAACTCGTACAACTTTCGCGTCAACATTCGTGCGCGAATTCGCTTGCGAATGTTCTCGTACGAATGTTTGCCTGCCACAAACTGAGCGAAAGATACTTGTTAAACGAATGTCTGGCGAATTCGTAAAATAAGGTTTTGTTCGTTTTTTATTCGCTTTGAGTTTCGCTCGCGAACTTTTGGTCGGGTGGGTATAGCCGATTTCCACCTCTGCATTTATGTGCTGTCCTCACCAGTGATGCCAACTGCCTCTCACAAAAAGAGGACAGATCGACAAAAAAAAGGGAAAAAGGTGACGACGAAAATCGAAAAACATAACAGAAACAAAGTGACATTCGAAATATATTTTGTTTTGATTTTTTTGAATCAAATTTTGCTTATTTTATACATTCTTTAGAAATTACCCAGAATATACTATAGTAAAAATATTAATTTTATTGCTGCGTCAATAGTATCATCGTCCTCAACGTCTGCTGTATTGGTATACGACGAATTAGTGCCAATCATTTTTACATATTTTTCCGGCAGCTCATACGTATTGCAGCATGCATTATGTCGACGTAGTCCAAATCTAATAATGAATCTATTATCTTTAATATACACATATACGCCTTAATTTAAAAGCAGTAATACTTTACCTGATTGACAAAATTGCGTTTAATGTCTGTGTTTGTAAGCGATTTCTCAGTTTGGTTTTGACCAAAGTTACTTGGCTAAAAACCCGCTCAACATCCGCATTTGACCACAGCAATTACAATATAATGAGGACAAACGATGCTAGCTCAAAAAATGTTTTGTTTCCAGCTGAGACCATATAACAAATAGCTTCTCCACAAAACTTAGCAGTGCTGTCAACATTGTTCCAGTTTATCAGGGGTATGTTATTATATTGTAATTTTATCAATTTCATTACTACTGATTTTAAACATCTTCAAATCGGCTGTTGAATGAATGCTTTTTTAAATTTTGAAGTTGTCCGGCAACCTAATATACAACATAATACAATTACTTTGTCCAATTTGTAGTTTTTGAATATTAAAAATATTTTTTGCAAAAAAAATAGCCAGAAGCTAAAAAGTGATAGCTTAAAGGACAAGGTGATTTTGAAATTTTTTAAGGCCAGATCAGTTCAAAAAGTGACAGACCTGTCACTAAAAAGGCCAAATTGGCATCACTGGTCCTCACTACAACTGCATTTTCGCATTTTGGGCAAAATGTACGTTTTCCCCATACAATTTTATATGGGCAGTTCAGGTGCTAAAAAAGTGCATTTTGAGGAAATGTATTCGCATTAGTCGTTTGCCATTCGATTGTTCGATAGTCGAGCATTTTTGGCAAGTGACACAGTCAACCCAGCAAGAAATCGATACCGAAAATTACCAACACAACTATACATTATTTGAATTCAAAAATAGTATCACACATGGTTTTCAGTATAATTTACGTAGGTCTAACATGGCGCTTAACGGCTTGGTAAATTCTTCCTCATCTAGTTATTGTTGTAGTTAGGCCTAACGTATGCTATAACGATAGGCGATAAACAGCTGATTAGTTCTTGAGAACTTTGGCCATTTCTCGCGTGGTCGTCGAAGTGAACGATGAAAAACACGGCAAGCGAGCATTAAAGGAATTATTAATATTTAATAAAATATTCCCAGGTAAATATAATGTATTTTTATTTATAACAGTTCGTATATCACATTTATTAAGTCTATTCAGATTTTTTCGGCAAAGACGTCTTTGTAAAAGAAATAAGAAAATCGACCAAGCTGTCTCACAACAGGCACAAACAAAAGTTGCGCACATTTAAAAAAGAATAACTCTTGACTATATACATTAACACTGTCACGAAATGTAAAAAACCATAAAGCGAATATGAAATAAAATGGCAAATTATTAGTTTTTAAATATCCCAGTATTCTTTATTTCTTGATACTGTATAAGTATTGTATAGGTTAGTACTGACTTATTTGCTTACCAGTTAGAGCTACCAGTTAAAGTCCTAATATAAATACTCAAATCAAAACAGTTATTAATACCAGTTAGCTAATAGGTTATCTAACTAGTAGGACTAATATGTCGGCTTACGGTTACAATCTTCCCGACCCCCATTTGCGTTTGACCAGAAACATATTGTATTTTAACGGTTAGCTATAACAGTTAACTGTGGTCGAGCGTGGCGTACCAGTCGTATGTGTGGCGGCTGGTGCGGGAGGTTGTTGGTTCGATCCCGCCTCGGACCATCTAATAGAAAAAGTTTTTTCTTTCTTTAAAAAAAAAAAGCTTTTACACACCCGATCACCTTCACCAGCTACTGGCGCCAGCTGTGAAATAACTAGCCATGAAAAAGCAAATTCTCTAACTATTGCCTTGCCGTTCGGATTCGGCGTTAAACTGTAGGTCACTTTCTCTTGTGCGAAAAATTATAAGCACACACGCCAAGGGATTGAGGGAAGCTTGGCCCTGGCCCTCCTGGAGGTGCTGTTTGAGCCAATTGTACTTTACTTATAACAGTTAACTGACAAGTATTTACCAGTTAGATTTCTTGCTGGGATAGGTGTAAATTGGTATTTGTTTGTTGGCATTATCATTTTTAATTAGTAGTCTTGCATATTGGGTTAGAGATGGGCATCTATTTCGATAGGCTATGTTTGCAGGTGTTAGTGTAGTTCAAATTTTTATCGTTGTGTATGTAGCTGGATCGAATGGATAAGGAGGGGAATCTAGGTAAAAGGAAAATTCCGGATAAAGCGGATTTTTTGAAAGAGGATCATGTTGCTGTCCTCCTCTTCAAGGTCGTAGACCAGATCGGGAATTGGGAATAGGACCTGCTGGCATAAGGGCTCAGACCTTGGCCTTGAATGCGGGCGATGAACCCGGAACATGCGATCGGGATTCGCAGCGGGAATTAGGTCAGGGTGAAACAAGGCTATATAGGGAACGCAGAAAGGTAGATTACGAGTAGTCAGAAAATCTCGGGCAGCGAAGGCAGCACGCCAGATAGGAGATTTAAACCGCCTTTATATACATATATATATTTAAGTGTATACATATGTATATAAAAGTAACTAAAACTTATATACATATGTATGCATCAATTAATTAAAGGCATTTAAAATAATAAATAAAAATATAGAAAAGGGAGTCCACGATTCTATAGTGAAGTGAAGTTATGCAGATAAATGATTTAAATTTTTTCTAGCGCGTCCAGGTTAGATTTTTTATTTTTTCGGGACCAAAAAAACCCAGACTCGGATTGAGGGATGAGAGACTGTCTCACATGTCCTAATTGAACCCGGACCCACTGCATAATCCCCAGAAGGCTACACTCCCGCAACTCCAAACCCATTGAGGAGGCGTAAGTCGTCATCGCCGGAGGCAAAAGCGAGGAAAATTTATTCGAGTGAGTCCGTTCCATGCGCCTATAATTTTTCGGCGCCAGATTGGTGATTCCACAAAGGGCGGCCAGTTACTCCTATGCCCCATAGTCAATTGCGGCCACGCTGCCTACAAAAAGAGGCTACGCTTGACCTTTTTATCAGCACAGCCAATCATTCCACATACGTCGAAAAGCGAGATTGGCCAATAGTTATGGTGTATTAAAAGTACGCACATACCCAACGTACAAATATTCCTTATTTATTACACAGTGCTACAAATTTCAAAAAATTGTAATAACCTGGATATTGGCATAGAGTACGCTGTAGAGCAGGCCGCGTATAGCACTTCCTCATACTTGGTTTTCCTCGGGGACCCCCAAAATAGTTCGCGAATGGACCATCTGATTTTATCTACTTTTTCTAATTCTGCTAGGGACGAGAAGATTCTAATAGATTAGATTATATTCAATGGTTTCAGAGATTTAACGCGATAGCTGAGAAACGCGGGTTACAGATTTGGTATTTTCAACTTTTTTTTATAAATTCTTACTTTGACCACCACTGGTTTAACCATTTTATTCTATGCGATTTTTCCTTAAAGCTTATTATAAAAACCCATTTGATTCTCCGTTGAACAAATGTTCCCTCGATGAATTTGGTTACTTGATGTCGAAGTTATTCGCGGATATCTGAGCACACTTCGACAATCTAGTAATTTTTTTAAATGTGTTAACAGAAAATCGATAAATATAGTTTTCATATAATCACAAAATCACATATATGTTTACATATTTGTTTGGCAATTTTGAACTAAGATCATTCCTGTTCGAGTGCTGTTACCCTATAGGGCCAGGATGAAAATATTTCAGTAGGGTGTTACCACCATTCAGCGTGTGTTCCAAGCATATGATTTCAAATTCCGCTTATCATAGCCAAATCGTTTGTTGGCTTGTGTCCGCTTGAGTGTAGGCGCTTTTTTATTGAAGTTCTATTTTCAATTCGTATACCCTGTATCAAAAGGGCCTATATTGGCGGAACTCATATATGACCAAATTTTAATAGAGAATCTGTTGAATACCCCTATTCAAAATCAAAAATACCGTTTTGCAACACTCGATTGTGTATTTTCTTATAGCACATAGATTGGTCACACTTCGAATATTTGCTCTTCCTCTTTCCTTTTGACTTCGAGAACTGTACATGTGTTGCGATTGAAAAGAGCTTTGAATTTAAATACATAAAAATATAAAATAATAAAGTTAAAACAAAGTGTTATTATTTCCAATTAGTTTCTCAGTTTTCCCAACAGATTCCATCTAAAGTTCAAAATCAAGTTTAATTTAAAATTTTGCCACTCCTGCCATATATATTTATGGGACACATTACTCCAAAGATGTAGTACATGGGAATACCTATTCATATATGTACTTAGTCTCCTTTTACTTATATGCGCAGAAATCCAGTTTGTTATGGATTAGAACCAAGCCGCAAGTTTCAAATCTTCCATGATGCAACTCCGCAAGCCTGCATTAACCCCTTCTCGTAATGGACAATACAAAAAGAAATAGAAATAGAATAGAAATAGTTTTTTGTTATGCTTTTATTGGTTGACTAAGTGGCTTTTAGCTTGGCTGCATTGGAAATGTGCAGACGACCTTTTACGTTTTAGTGTGGTGTCATCACTCTCTCGCATAAGAGACCAGCAATAGGTGGACAGCATGCTAGCTGGATCTTTGTTACTAAATCGCTTTTCCATTGCAGCTATTTCTTGATGAAACCGTTCAACTTGTTCGTCACTAAATTGACCTAGGTTACTTGGGAAAAAATGGACATTCTACATCTCATTTCAGCATAAGCCTCTATAAATTCTTTAACCACTTTCTCGTAATCAGGGCTTCTATAGTTTCCTAAAAAATGTTGACATAGGGACTTGAAAGAAATCCATGGTCTTTTTTCTATTTCACTCATTTTTGCATCAAATGAATCGTCTCACATAAATATTCGAATTTGAGGGCCAATGAAAATGCCTGAAAATTGTAATTTTTTAAATATTTAACAAATCATTTTATGGTTAATATAGCATTTTTTATATTCTACCTTCTTTAAGTTTAGTATCGCTTATTTTTGGGAAAGCTGCTCGCAGATGAAGAAATAGTTCGGCTTCTCTATTTAGTCGTTTCACAAATTGCTTCATGTATCCAAGTTTTAAGTGTAGAGGAGGAAGATGTCTTCAGTCTTGACTAATGGAATGTGCTTAACATTGTTTTCTCCTATATCAAAAACACTTGCGTGGTTCCCAGTCTTTAAGCTCATGATGATTTTCGCTCGACTATCCCACTTGTCAGTGGACGAGGAGGAGAGTGTACAACGCCTCTTCTGTCATTGCCCAGCTCTTAGCAGAAGACGACTCACAGTTTTGGGTCGTCCCTTTCTAAACGATCTGTCAGACATCTCTGAAATAGATCTAGCCTCTCTACTCAAATTTGTGATATTTTCTAAATGGTTTAACGGGAAAGACCCTCCCTCTACGATCGCAGCGTAGAAAGGGTTATATGGTAACACAACGGGCCTTCATTGGCCTAAGTGATGAAATGGGATTCTCACCCATTTCAACCATTGCAACCTAACCTAACCTAACCTATCCCACTTGCAAATATAACAAGGATATTTAGTGTATCCACACCTTGCATGCCCAACAGTATGATTAGAACTTTAAGATCAGCGCCAATTTTCCATTTATGATGGACATAATTTATTTTTAATAGAATTTTCTCGATTATCTTTTATGATTCTTTTATATTGGTACCATATGATAGCGGAATTGATGGAAGCTGGTTTTTGTTATGCAAAAGCACCGCTTTTAAGCCTTAGTAAAAATATGGTTTAAAACTTGAGTCTTTTTAAGCAACATACATACTCACTTTTGCATGAGCCATATATATCAATGATTTAATCCGTAAAATAAATTATTTACGTTTGTGCATTACACCAATGTCTTTTCAATTTCATCTTCTTTAAAATTCCTTTCGAACTCTTGTAGTGGTATATTTCTTGTCATTGTAGACTTAAAGCTGGGAGCCACAATATTCCACTGCTTGAATATTGATGCTAATATTTCCGATTGTCTCCTAGATAATCCCAAGTCACGCACCAGATCAGCATGGTCTTCGTTAGTAACCAAATGCATTTCCGTCGAGTATGAGTTTGTGTTTAATGGAATATACGAGTGGTCCTTGTCATCTTTTTCCGGGGGATTGGAAATGCAATCATGCTGCGACCGTTTAAGACTTACTCTTTTGTCTTTTTGAATTGCTTTTGACACTGTCATAACATTAGCATACTCTACAGCCTCTCGTGTTTGATACCGATCAGGTTTTTTCCAAATTGCGGTGGTGGTAGGGGACGTAGCAATAATTTAAAATAAGCTTGATCTGGTAGAGGAATAATCTAAGTCCAAAATTGTCAAAAAACATATATGTAAACAATTGTGTGATTGTGTGATTATATGAAAAACAATATTTAAATTTCCCACCAAACGTTAGCAAAGTATACTTTTCGGGGCATTAATGTTACATAAATCGATTTTCTGTTAACACACTTAAAAAGTATACTAGATTGTCGAAGTGTGCTCAGATATCCGCGAATAACTTCGACATCAGGTAACCAAATTCATCGAGGGAACATTTGTTCAACGGAGAATCAAATGGGTTTTTATAATAAGCTTTAAGGAAAAATCGCATAGAATAAAATGGTTAAACCAGTGGTGGTCAAAGTAAGAATTTATAAAAAAAAGTTGAAAATACCAAATCTGTAACCCGCGTTTCTCAGCTATCGCGTTAAATCTCTGAAACCATTGAATATAATATATTAGAATCTTCTCGTCCCTAGCAGAATTAGAAAAGGTAGATAAAATCAGATGGTCCATTCGCGAGTTATTTCAAGTTAAGTAAGCAAAATGAGCAATTAACGGTTTTTGGGCCATAACTTCAGATCTTGGGGGTCCCCGAGGAAAACCAAGTATGAGGAAGTGCTATACGCGAGCAGCTCTACAACGTACGCTATGTCATTACCCAGGCTATTTCGTAGCACTGTGTTATTATACCCGTTACTCGTAGAATAAAAGGGTATACTAAAGTCGTGCAAATGTATGTAACAGGCAGAAGGAATCATTTCCGACCATATAAAGTATATATATTCTTGATCAGCATCAACAGCCGAGTCGATATAGCCATGTCCGTCTGTCCGTCCGTCCGTCTGTCCGTCTGTCTGTATGAACACCTAGATCTCAGAGACTAGAAGAAAATCATACCCGAGAAAATCAAAATGTATTGTTATCTATAAACGAAAGATCGTTACAGAAAACTTGCAAAAACTTAAGATAGATAATCAGACCATTGAATATGTAGAAAGAGCCGAAAACTTGGGACTGACTTTTAATAATACTCTAACATGGAATGATCAAATTAATAAAACCGCTGGAAAAATGTTTGGTCTGTTGAGGCAGCTAAATTACACATAAACACTTCTGCCTACTAAATTTAGATATCTAATCGCAAAAGCTATCCTAATTCCAACACTGACATATGGAATAGAAATATTTGCCAGCAGTGATATGACTAGTCAGAACAGAATAAAAGTAGCATTTAATAACATTTCTAGGTATGTTTATAATCTCGGACGGACTGAGCATGTCACTTTCCACACAAACAACCTGCTTAATACTAACTTAAACAATTGGATTCACGGCAAAGTATTAAAACTACTGCACAAAATTATATTTACTAAGGAACCCGCATATTTATTTGATTTGCTTAACTTTGTGTCGTCAAGACGAACAAACAACTTGGTATCCTTAAGATGCAACCTGGAGAGCTGTAAAAACAATTTTATTATTATGCTATTCAGCTCTGGAACAACCTAACTCATTCTCTAAAAACAACTACAAGCACACACAAATTTACTAATAGTTTAATGGAACATTTTAAAAATAATAGTAATATATAATTAGACTTTTCAATATAAAAACAAACAAACTGATCCCCTTTTCCGACTTTTAATGGGAACAGGGTATAAAAACAAAAAAAAAAACAAAAATTATTTATGTTAAAATTAGGGATATATATGTTTAATGTAAATTAATTTTAAGTCAGTTTTTTTTTTTTTATTATTCTGTAAAGAAATTGTCGTTGTGACTAGTGCATTAACTTAAGGAACTCCTTGTAGCACTAGGAAGAAGAAAATAAAATAAATCTAATCTAAAATAAAAAAAGAGCTAGAGCAACCAATTTTGAAATATAGACTCCTATTGTCTGCACGCAGATCAAGTTTATTTCAAATTTTTGCCACGCCCCCACAATAAAAGTTGAATAACTCCCACAATTTTTGAGATATCGATCTCAAATTTAAAACTTAGATTTATATTCGCAACCTCTATAAGCCCTGAATTTCATCAAAATCGGATGGTAAATAGCCGAGTTAAAAAAATGTTGCATACTTTTCGGTTGACCCACCTCAGGCACACAGGAAGGCTATTAAACATTTCTTTCCATGAGTAACGGGTATATCGAAGTCGGTTAGAGCCGACTTTAACTTATATCTACTCTATATATAAAACAGTGTGTCCTGACTGATTCACTGATTGGCAATCAACGCAGAGCGCAAACGGTAAGAGATAGAAGGCTGAAATTTGGACAGGAGTTTCCATTAGTGTTGAAAGTGCGTACTAAGAAGGGGTTTTTGAAAATTCCAACCGGAAAAGTCGGAAAAGCGTTGGAAAAGTTTGTATGGTAAAAATTTTGTTTTTCATCCGATTGACTTGAAATTTGGTTTGTATATATAGTACGCGAAATAATTCGACACGTGTTTTCCCGATTTTGGAAAATCTGGCCAGGAGGAAAATGGCCGGAAAATTCTGCATGCAAAAAACTATTTTTCATCCGATTTAAAATGTGATTTTATAATGTCGGAAAATCCGCCCTCAGGAGTGAAAATTCCCGGAAAATTCTGCATGCAAAAACTATTTTCATCCGATTGGCTTGAAACTCGGTTTGTAAGGACGGAATATGAAATAAAGTGAAATGGGGCGGTAACGGTAACGGTAACGGTAACGGTAACGGTAACGGTAACGGTAACGGTAACGGTAACGGTAACGGTAACGGTAACGGTAACGGTAACGGTAACGGTAACGGTAACGGTAACGGTAACGGTAACGGTAACGGTAACGGTAACGGTAACGGTAACGGTAACGGTAACGGTAACGGTAACGGTAACGGTAACGGTAACGGTAACGGTAACGGTAACGGTAACGGTAACGGTAACGGTAACGGTAACGGTAACGGTAACGGTAACGGTAACGGTAACGGTAACGGTAACGGTAACGGTAACGGTAACGGTAACGGTAACGGTAACGGTAACGGTAACGGTAACGGTAACGGTAACGGTAACGGTAACGGTAACGGTAACGGTAACGGTAACGGTAACGGTAACGGTAAACGGTAACGGTAACGGTAACGGTAACGGTAACGGTAACGGTAACGGTAACGGTAACGGTAACGGTAACGGTAACGGTAACGGTAACGGTAACGGTAACGGTAACGGTAACGGTAACGGTAACGGTAACGGTAACGGTAACGGTAACGGGAACGTTAGCGGAACGGTCACGGTGGGTGGGAAGTGGGTAGGATGAGGGCGGGAATCGGAAGGAAAACTCAGCAGCAAAGTCGTTACGGGGAAAAGACAAAGTAGTAAAACAGTGTGTCCTGACTGATTCACTGACTGATTCACTGATTGGCAATCGACGCAGAGCGCAAACGGTAAGAGATAGAAGGCTGAAATTTGGACAGGAGTTTCCATTAGTGTTGAAAGTGCGTACTAAGAAGGGGTTTTGGAAAATTCCAACCAGAAAAGTCGGAAAAGCGTCGAAAAAGTTTGTATGGGAAAAATTTTGTTTTTCATCCGATTGACTTGAAATTTGGTTTGTATGCATAGTACGCGAAATAATTCGACACGTGTTTTCCCGATTTTGGAAAATCCGGCCAGGAGGAAAATGGCCGGAAAATTCTGCATGCAAAAAACTATTTTTCATCCGATTGAGTTGGAACTCGGTTTGTAAGGATAAAATACGAAATAGTTTGAGATGTGATTTTCCAATGTCGGAAAATCCGCCCCCAGGCGTGAAAATTCCCGGAAAATTCAGTAGGCAAAAACTATTTTTCATCCGATTGAGTTGAAACTCGGTTTGTAAGGATAGAATACGAAATAATTTGAAATGTTATTTTCAAATGTCGGAAAATCCGCCCCCCAGGCGTGAAAATTCCCGGAAAATTCTGTAGGCAAAAAGTTATTGTTCATCCGAATGGCTTGAAACTCGGTTTGTAAGGATAGAAAACGAAATAATTTGAAATGTGATATTGCAATGTCGGAAAATCCGCCCCCAGGCGTGAAAATTCCCGGAAAATTGTGCTTGCAAAAAACTATTTATTATCCGATTGAGTTGAAACTCGATTTGTAAGGATAGAATACGAAATAATTTGAAATGTGACTATCCAATGTCAGAAAATCCGCCCCCAGGCATGAAAATTCCCGGAAAATTCTGTGGGCAAAAAGTTATTCTTCATCCGATTGGCTTGAAATTCGGTTTGTAAGGATAGAATACAAAATAATTTGAAATGTGACTTTCCAATGTCGGAAAATCCCCAGGCGTGAAAGTTTCCGGAAAATTCTGTGGGCAAAAAATTATTTTTCATTCGATTGGCTTGAAACGCGGTTTGTAAGGATAGAATACGAAATAAAGTGAAATGGGGATAACGATAATGATAACGATAACGATAGCGATAGCGATAGCGATAGCCATAGCGATAGCGATAGCGATAGCGATAGCGATAGCGATAGCGATAGCGATAGCGATAGCGATAGCGATAGCGATAGCGATAGCGATAGCGATAGCGATAGCGATAGCGATAGCGATAGCGATAGCGATAGCGATAGCGATAGCGATAGCGATAGCGATAGCGATAGCGATAGCGATAGCGATAGCGATAGCGATAAAGATAAAGCTAGAGATAACGGTAATTATTCACTGTACTGATGGCGACGCAGCGAAGCGCGACGGGTTATTTGCTAGTCTATATCTATATCTATCAGGCCTGTTCCGGTTTTCAAAATGTGCTGTTGTATCAAATTGATTGGGTTAATCAGATGACAAAGATTTCATTTGAATTCGTAGAGTAGACACTAAGTAGAAATAACGCCCGCGGACATAACGCCCGCGGGCGTGTCAACAGTGACATAACGCAAACATTTTCAAAAACATGTATTTTGCATAGACACCGTAAAACTACAGATAGAAATATTACTTAAAGTATCGTTCATTATGTTATCTCTTGAATGAAAGTTCCGCTCATTATGTCTTATCTTTTCTGCATCTTACGCATAATGATATTCTTATTTGTGTATCATTGATGTTTGAGCACCGTGGCCGCGAAATGGATTTAGTTTACGAGAATAGATGTGTTGCTGGATTTCGAAAAAATTCGAAACTGTTGTTGCTTCCAACACAGCAACAATTGTTTAAAATAAAGAATTCGACCCAAAATAGTTCGCGGTTTGTTTGCTACATTAAAAATTGTGGTGAAATTTTCAGAATTTTTGGAGTACGGGTAACTCTACTAACCAAGTAGCACAATTTCTTTTACAAACAATTTCTTAAACTATTTTTTCAGATCACACCCCATAATTTTTCGGTTCAATCCCACAACATAAGAACAACTATTCGTAAAATATTTCAAGAAAACTCGTCATAGTTTCGTTAATACATGTGCATACAATATTTACTCAGAATTTTACTTTTCTTTTCGTGCGTAAAGTGTTATAGCGGCCGAAATATAGTGACATAGTGCCCTCCGGCGGGCGGTGGCTTCAAAATGTAGTACGTAACAAATTTCCCTGTATTGTCTAAGTATTCGTGCCCCTCAAGCTGTCCCTTTGGAGCTCTAACAGGATAGGTAGGAGTGTGCGCAATTCTGGAAAGAAAAAAAACCATATTATTTATAACAATCAGAAAAACTTTGAAACCTCAGTGACACTTATCCCATTGGAGTAGTCCTCTAGTCGAAGTCCCATTTAGCTTCCTTGACCTGAGGTGCGAAGTTCGCTGTTCAAAAATCAAAGAAAGAATTTTGAAAGAATTGAGAAAGATTTTTGTATTAATGAAAATTTGTTGTAAAGCCAAGGTTGGGATTAAAGTTATGATTTGCTTTGTTTAGTTAGTAGAGTTAATATGATCTTTGTTAGAGCCGTAAGAATAAAATTGTTTTATTAATCAACCAGACATGAAGTGCTAAAGTTGTTTCCACGGGGAGGGAGGATGACATCTATCAAGGATTAGGCCATTTTGGTCCGATTGCGTTGGGTGGTGGACAGGACCAACTTTGGACTTCCTTAGGTTTTGTGTAGTGATAGCGTCCGGTGCTTGTGATTTGCCATTTTTGTTGTATATGGTGATGAGAGTTTGCTTAGTCGAGGATTGTGTAGACTGCGGGCAAGAGGAAGATCCCCCCTTTAGAGAAGGACTGAGCCAGCCGGATGGCTCATCGAGAAGAGAAGCAGATCCATAACATGTTTGTGTCGTCCAGCAGTGGGAATTGGGTAACTCAAGAGTGAAAGGGAAATTATTAGTTAGAGGATTTCGGCGGTTATTCATTTGATCTATGACTGGGTAGTGGTGTCCCACTCACTAGGTTTCTGGGTAGGATCGGGGGGCGAGGAAAGAAATAAATCTAATGGAGATGTCTTACTGGCACCTTGGTGATTAGAAGGGCTTGGCCATGGCCTTGATATGGAGTAATGAACCCGAAATTCGAAATTGAGTTACATTGCGGAACTAATGGAAGGCGGATAAAGCTATAAAGGGGACCCAAAAGATTAACTTTAAGGCAGTAGAAAAGACTAAGCGACAGCATACGGATCAGACCGTCCGCAATTAAAATTGAACAGGACGCAAAATTAAAATTAAAATTCTACAAAAATCTATGGTGTGTGTACAACAAAAAAACCAAGCAGTTACAGATTTATAGCCTATTTCCACCGAAGAAATGAAGCATCATTTCTTGAAATGATAAGAAATGAAATCATTTCTTCCATACGATTTGCCTTTTCATTTTGCCCTATTTTTTAAAAAGTACTCGCTTCTCTCTGGCACTATTCGTAACTCTCTGGACACAGAAGTGTCATCACCAATAAACTGTTGAATTTAACTCAAAAAGTAGGCGCAATTTTGATTATGTAACGAACCTTTGCAGCCGGGCGTCGCTCAGGGTGCTCGGGGATCGCTCCAACAAATTTATATTGTGGAGGATTGCCAGAAATAAGAAGACAACGGTTAAAATGTACCTTAGTCTGTATTTGGGGTTGGTTTCAATCACTTGGATGTTAGATTTATCCTAGGTTCACAATTCAGCGTTACACTTCAGGTTTTTATGACTAACGTTTCCCGCTCGCGCTCGCTCCCGTACCACACCGTGGACTCGCCAAGTTACCTAGTGCTCGTCTCGCTGCTTTCGTCGTGCTGTTCGCTCCGACCTTTCGCAGGATGCTTTCGCACTTTCCCCACTTGCTACCGCTGACCTCCTTGCAACTTATCGTCGAGCAGTATCGCTTCGACTACTCGCAATCCTCGGTCACTCTGCCGTCTCGGTTTCACGTTAGAGGTACTCGCACTTGGGTTTACAATTCCGACTTCCGTTCGCGCACGCGTATATCACCGACTGCCCGACTTTTATAGCCGCCGCGCAGGCCCCGTTCCATTGCTTCCAGCAGGGCCTGTCTCGCCTCTGTCGCTGTACCGGGGCCTTGATCCCGTTCCAATTGGCCGTTGGCACCAATCACCGCTCGCCACAGTCATCCAGTTCGCTGCTCCGCTGCAGCAGGGCCTTTGCCTCTCTGGCCATGGCCCTTCTTCTCAAACTCTCCACTTATCATCTCTCTCGCTCACTCTCGTCGCTCTCCGTGAGAGAGCTTTCCTCATTTCGCCGCCATTAACCCTACCTTGCCCCCTTGTGAGGAATAACTCGTCATAAATATATGTATATATAACTCGGCCCCCCTTTCTTCGGCCATTTTTGTTCCATACAGGCTACAAAAACTTCACTACCCCTCGCCGTTTCACCTGTTCCCTCCCGTTGACGATATTTCAATTTCCCGCCCAATTGAAATTCCTGCCCAACCCTTCCACCGCTCCCCGTTCCCTTTTCCCCTTATCCCACTCTGGGCACACCGAACCGTCCCTCTCTTCCGCCCCCATTTATCGATCCGTCTATCGGTCCCTCCATTCGATAGTTGGCCTTTTGGGGTGACCTTAATTTCCGCAAATCTTGGCATTTCTGCACATGTGCTCTCCTATCGATTTCGATTTCGATACCGATCATAGACCATGCTGTTTTCCCAGGTAAGCTTTGTTATTATTTTTTTTCCCTCTTCCTTCTGCATACTTAACCCTTCCCCTTCTCCAGGTGACTCCGCTTCCGGTTTCCCACACGCCCAGGTGAGTACCTTTGTTCTTCCATGCCCTCCCTGATCCTCATACTGATTCGCTTTTTTGCCTTTTCCAGCTCGCGCTGCCTGTTAAGATTTGGTGCTACTCGCCCTGTCCCTCAAGCTTCCGATTTGCTGCCCATGCTGCTCCCACTCACTCACAGCATATGCATTTGCATTTTATTGTGTTTATAGACATTCTTTTTTTTTGTGAACTTTTTGTGTTGGTGGCTCTCGCTCACCTGGTGACGTTAGTTTTCCCCGTGTCTCTCGGCCTCGCGTCTATGCCCCCCGTTTTCCCTTGGTTTTTGTGGGACTCCGCGTCCACCCGGCCGCCCGTGTCCACCCTTCGACCACCCCGTGGTCACTATGGGCTCGCCCAGTTCTTTCATGTGTGTGTGTGCTTTGTGTTATCGTGCCTGTGTGTGCAAAGCCAATAAAATTTGTTTGTTTGGTCTATGTTGACATTTATTGATTTTTTTTTCCCACTTTCCTTCCTCACGCACTTCGGGACTCCTCCGCGCTCACTTCCTTGAACACTCGTGGGCCACCGCGTCCCCACCTTACCCGATGTCGGCTCATCCCGATCCACAGAAGCTGCGCGCCTCTTAGCCGGCTTCCTCGCCCTCCTTTGTCCCGGAGCTCCTGCCAAATCTCCCGCGGCCACTCCTCCACCTCCAGCTCCCTCCATCTACAGGCTTTTGCCGCCTTTTCCAGCGGCACCTCCGGCGCCGGGCACATCTCCCACTGGAGATGGCCACTGCCATGGCCCTCTCTCCACAGTCTCCTGCAGCGGCGTCTGCCCCACTTCCTCTGGCTCGAGGGCTACCTCCTCCTCCGCCTGCAGCTCCTCTTCTGGCTCCGCCGGTTCTGACCTTTTGGGCTGCCCGCGCGGATCCCTTGGGTTGGACGCCCTGGCTACCTCCTCCTCATCCGACACCTCCTCTATCACCACGCCCGTTCTCGTCTTCTCTTCCTTTTCCTCCTCCTCCTTTCGCATCGGCTCGCTCCACCGGTGCACCGTGGTGAGTTCGTGGTACCACCGCCCACCTATTAAGCACGACCGCCTGGATTGGTTTACGGTCGGTGGAGCGTGCCAACCCGGCTCCTCCTCTTATTGCTGCTGCCACCCAGACTCCCGTGGGTCCTCCCACCCGGGCTCCTGTGCTTCCGACCAGCACGGCTCCTGCGGCTGCTCCCACCCTTGCGGCTCTTCCTCCTCCTCGTCGCTGATCACGATGACCGGCATCGGAGTGGGCGGCCGTGCGGGTCTCCACGCCGCTTCTTCCTCCGGTGCCTTTGCCCAGCTCATCGCTCGTAAGCGAGCTCTAGCCGCGCAGAATTCCTCGGCTGATCCCTCCATTGCCTGGGGGTTTTCCGCGGCTTCGTCTACCGCCTGCGATACCTCGCTTGCGCTCGACGCCTCGGAGGCACGGCTCGTCGCCGACTCACCCTCCCACTCCCACGATTCCGCGTGCGACCGCTCCGTCACCGACGGTGTGTTCGGTGTTGACCTGATCGGCGATGCGTCCAAGCTCAGGACATCCACCGGTTTGCGGACACGCGGACGCCTTTGCGGGATCCTGCTCCCTTTCCGACCCACGGCCATGAAGGGCAATCGCCGCTTCATGCCGCCGCCTCTTTTAGTGGTCGACCGACCATTTAAACTCGCTGCGTTGTGCTCCATATTCCGTTCTCTGACCAAATAGACCGAGTTTCGGGCTGTCATGCTCCACGCGGCTGCGCTGCGATCGTGGCCAGATTACCGCTTATTTTCGAGCTTTCCTGAGAGGGATCCGCGCAACGGTAAACGCTAACGTCGCTATCGCTTTCTCTCTCTTATGGTCGTAGTTGCACGCCCTCTCTTCGCCGTGTTTCTCCCATTTGTGCCTCTAATATCAGGGTCCGCCTTATTTATACCCTATACATCTTCATCCATTCTACTATATACATCTCCCTTCCTGTTTTTTTTTATATTTTTTTTTTTTACGCAACGATCCTTTTTAATCTCCTTCACCTTTTCCCACTTCTTCCTCCTGGTTCGCTGATTTTAGTACGCTAATATGTGCGGTTCTTATTTTCTGTTTTCCCTTCTCCCGTATTTTACATATCACTGGGGATATGAAACTTACAATCTGATAAGGACCTTCATACCTGGGCGCTAATTTCGCTGCGAATCCTTCCGATGCCTTAGAGAGGTGGTGTGTTTTGGCGTACACCTCGTCCCCGACCACTGGTTTCCAGGCGCGTCTTCTCAAGTTATAGTGACGTGCCTGATCCTGTGCTGCCTTCTCCATGTTCCTCCTTGCTACTTCGAAGATTTCTTGTAGCTTCTTTGCGTTTTCTCCCGCATCTCTTCTCCCGTGTCCTGTTCCCAGATTGTTCTCATCGTACAAGGTATTCGGCAACCGCGGCTCCCTTCCTTGTACGAGAAATGCTGGTGTGTATCCAGTGGATTCCGCAACACTGGAATTGACTGCTAACGTTAGTTCCAGTAGTAGCTCATCCCAACTACTTTGATCGCAGCCTGCAAACTGGGCTATCATCGTCTTCACTGTTCTGTTTGCCCTCTCCGTTGGGTTCTCCTGAGAAGTATAAGGTGCTGTAAATTGATGGGATACCCCCATCTCCTCTAAGAATCGATTAAACGCCTTGCTCGTGAACTGTGCTCCATTGTCCGTTATAAGTACTTTTGGTACTCCGAACCGAGCCAAGATTCGTTCCCTGAACGCTTTCTGCAAGGCCGCCGCCGTTGCTTTCCTTAGCGCCACCATTTCTGTCCATTTTGAAAACCGATCAATCAGTACCAAGAACACCGAATTCCCATTTTTCGATCGCGGCAATGGCCCTACGAAATCTGCACAAACCATTGCCCACGGCTCTTCAGGAATCTGCGTAAGCATCTTTCCGGCCGTTTGTAGTTGGTGCGATTTGTATTTTTGGCATGTTTCGCATCTCCGTACATTTCCGAATATCTCTTTGCATTCCGGGCCAGTAATACCTCGCGGCAACTCTTGCTATTGTTCGCCTCGTGCCTGTGTGACCTGCTGTGGCTGCATCGTGATTTTCGTGCAGTACCCTTTTCTGCTCGCTTTCTGGCACACACAATTTCTACGCAACCACTTCTTCATGTCCCGCTCGATGAGGTATGTGCCTATATAATTGTCCCGACTCTTTTAAGTAATCGGGAAATTTTTGTGGATTCTTTCGAATCTTTTCCTCTATTCGTTGGATCCACCCAATCTTCTCCCCTTCATCGGCTAACATTACTCTTCCGCACTTTTCGGCCTCCATTGGTTGTCGTGAGAGTGCACCTGCTATCACATTGAGCTTGCCTTTCCTGTACACTACCTCGAAATCATATTGCTGCAATTCTAAAGCCCATCGTGCAACCCGCCCTGATGAACTTTCAATAGAATTCAGCCATTTTTGTGCCATGTGGTCCGTTATGACCTTGAAGCGATATCCTTCTATGTATTGTCGCAGTTTCCGTATTGCCCAAACTATCGCCAGGCACTCTTTCTCGGTTGCAGAGTAATTTTGCTCTGCTGCGTTAAGAGTTCTACTGGTATAAGAGATAACCCTCTCTCCTTCCTCTGACGACTGGGTCAATATAGCTCCCAAACCGTAATTGCTCGCATCCGTTTGCAATACAAATTCTTTCCCAAAATCAGGACACGCTAGTACGGGTGCAGACGTAAGTCTTGCTCGAACTTCTTCGAATGCATTCCGTCTGTCCCTCCGTCCACTCCCATTTAACTCCCTTTTTCAGTAGAGCGTTCAACGGTTGGACCGTAGACGCGACGTCCGGGACGCATCGCCTATACCACGACGCTACCCCTAGATACTGTCTTAATTCTCTGACATTTGTGGGTGGCTTGAGTTCGGCTTTGGCCGCAACTTTGTCTGGGTCCGTTTTAATACCTTCTTCCGTCACCATATGTCCCAAGTATCTTAACTCCTTCTTGAAAAACTCGCACTTATCGACATTTATCTTCAGATTTGCCGCCTTCAATCTGCGAAACACCTGTGCCACGTTTTCAATATGCTTCTCAAGCGTCCGCCCTATCACAATGATGTCGTCTAAATATGCGAAGGCGTGAGGCATCATTTCTGGACCAATGACCTGGTCCAGTGCCCTTTGGAATGTGGCTGGAGCTGATGTGAGGCTGAACGGCATTACTCGCCACTGGAATAGCCCCCTTCCTGTAACCGTAAAAGCTGTAAAGGGTCTGCTTTCTGGCTCCAGCGGGATTTGCCAGTAGCCATCCTTCAAGTCGAGGCTACTAATATACTTTGCTTCCCTCAATTGTTCCAGAATATGGTTAACCCTAGGCAATGGATATGCGTCTTTTTCCGACCGTGCGTTCATGTCCCGAAAATCGACACTGAACCTCCATTTGCCCGTCTTCTTTTTCACCATTACCATCGGTGCACTATGAGGACTTTTCGACGGCTCAATGCAACCCTTTTCCAGCAATTCATCCACTTTGCTGTTTATCTCGGCCTGCATTTTCGGGTTCTTTGGGAAGTATCGCTGCTTCACTGGCCTGTCGTCCTTCATTGTTATCCTATGTTGGGTAATGTTGACGGACCCTTCATGTTCGCGAATTCAGCCAATTCCTTCTGTAAAAATTTTTCCACGCGCATTTCCGGACTTTCCGTCTCGGACTCGCTTTTTGCTTTTTGCTCTTCAGGACTGTTCTCCTCGATACCCACAACTGCCACTGATATCTTCTCCTCCAACCAGCCGTTTCTCCTTCCTCTCGGTGGGATCTTAATTTTCATCCCTGCACACTCTACTTTCAGACCAGCCTTTACTAGGAAATCCCATCCCAGCACCAATCCATCAATAACTCCTGGCCGGACCAGTAACTCCATCCCTAATTCCTTGTTTCCGAACCTTCTCTTTGTGTCGAACTGCTCGCATACATTGTTACTTCTGCCATCTGCTAGTGTCACTTGTCTCCTCACCCGGTTTAGCGATGCTTCCCCGCGCATCCTTTGCAACATTTCTTCGCTCACAAAGCTACTGGTAGCACCAGTGGCAACTGTGGCCTTGTACGCTGTCCTTCCGACCAGCACTGTTGCAGACAAGTGCGCTTCCTCGTCCTTTAATTTTCCTATTAATTCTGAGGGGCTGGTCCTAACGACTCCCGCTCGTCCCTCGCAGGCCGGGGTCGACGATCGTTTCCCGACCGCCTGCAGCATTCCCAAGTTTTCACCCCTATCCGCCCGCACTGCCAACAATACTCTCTCCACACCCCTTGGCACTCTCGCGCAAAGTGTCCTACTTGCCCACACCGCCGGCATGCTTGTGAGGGGTTTTCTATGAAACCTTCCCCGCGCAGTTGAGCAACCGCCTGCGCATGTCCTTGGGGTGCTATTCTTGCACATCTGTGACAACCGTCATTCTGTCCTTGGTATTCTGTGCCGGCTGTACTCGGAGCGCTGACTGCCATGAATCGCGACCTATTCGGTCTGCTTTCCTGTCTCAAATTATATCTGTCCCGCTCCAATTCTTCAAATTCGTCCGCCAGCTTCATTAATTCCGCCAGATTTTCACACACAAACGGCCGTACGAACGACCTTAAATCCGGTAGGCTGTTATTTATTATCATATTAAGCTGCCGGTCCGGTTCATATCGCAGTGGACGCATCAATGTCTGCATTTCAACCATGTACACTTTAAACTTTTCGGACAACCCTTGTTTCCTTCTATGTACTTCGTTCTCCACCTTTGTGACGTAATCCCTTTTCAGAAAATACTCTTGGAAGCTCTCCAAAAACTCTGCCCATGTGGTCCATTGCTTGTTATTTGCCACATACCACTTTAGAGCTATCCCTTTTAATAACTCAGGCATTGTCCTGGGTAATAGATCTGGGTTTATTCCGTATGTGTCCGCGGACCACTCCACTTGTTCAATGAACTTTAGTGGTTTGCCTTGTCCATCGAAACTTATTCCCCATTCTCTCACCTGTTTGGCTACTTTTGCATATTCGCTCCTTGGTGGTTGCTCCGTCGCCGTCTGTCCTTCCTGTTTCTTCGTAAATCCTGCCGCAGCTGCCATTCTTTGTATGGACAACTCTTCCAGTTCGAGGTCTTGATCGTGTGTCTGTAATTGTTCCTTAGCCAGGCAGCTTCTGGCATGAAGTCTGGACAATTCGCTGATTCTCAGACCCACTTTCATATCCGTTTCCATATTTTGAGCCCATTCACCGAACTGTTTCCTCATGTTTTCCACTGTTCCACTCACTTCCAACCCAAATTCGTTGGCATAATTCACCAATTCCTCCTTCTTCAGGGTATATACCCATGCTCGTACCATTTTTGTGCTGTTTTAAACTTCTTATTCTTGCAATACCACGTTGGGCGCCAGTTGTAACGAACCTTTGCAGCCGGGCGTCGCTCAGGGTGCTCGGGGATCGCTCCAACAAATTTATATTGTGGAGGATTGCCAGAAATAAGAAGACAACGGTTAAAATGTACTTTAGTCTGTATTTGGGGTTGGTTTCAATCACTTAGATGTTAGATTTATCCTAGGTTCACAATTCAGCGTTACACTTCAGGTTTTTATGACTAACGTTTCCCGCTCGCGCTCGCTCCCATACCACACCGTGGACTCGCCAAGTTACCTAGTGCTCGTCTCGCTGCTTTCGTAGTGGTGTTCGCTCCGACCTTTCGCAGGATGCTTTCGCACTTTCCCCACTTGCTACCGCTGACCTCCTTGCAACTTATCGTCGAGCAGTATCGCTTCGACTACTCGCTATCCTCGGTCACTCTGCCGTCTCGGTTTCACGTTAGAGGTACTCGCACTTGGGTTTACAATTCCGACTTCCGTTCGCGCACGCGTATATCACCGACTGTCCCCTCCTCTGGGCAGCCGCTCCTTTTATAGCCGCCGCGCAGGCCCCGTTCCATTGCTTCCAGCAGGGCCTGTCTCGCCTCTGTCGCTGTACCGTGGCCTTGATCCCGTTCCAATTGGCCGTTGGCACCAATCACCGCTCGCCACAGTCATCCAGTTCGCTGCTCCGCTGCAGCAGGGCCTTTGCCTCTCTGGCCATGGCCCTTCTTCTCAAACTCTCCACTTATCATCTCTCTCGCTCACTCTCGTCGCTCTCCGTGAGAGAGCTTTCCTCAATTCGCCGCCATTAACCCTACCTTGCCCCCTTGTGAGGAATAACTCCTCACAATTAAAATATAAATTAGTCAAAAAGTTATGTATTTTGCTTTCTGCTGATAATTCAGAGCGATAACAATGGGTTCGCCCCGCGTAAATGCTTTCCTGACGGGTATGTCTTTTTTTTTGCTAAGTATTCCAAAAAGTCCACGAGTTTTAAAGTGACGCATGTTATTTAAATCAAACCATTCAGCAGTTTTTGTCAACGTGGCATTGTGACTGTCAAAAAGATGACGATTTGTTGGACCTGGACGTCAATGGTTTGAGTGGACCCCGCAATAATTCTAACATTTACAGAAAAGAATTTGATATGTATGAACTTTTAACCCTTACCAACATTAGAGTTTTTGTTTCTGGCAGCGAATAAATTAAAATTTAATATATATCAGGGGTGCCACAGAATTCACTAGCGATTTGGCATCTAGCGATTTGCCAAATCGCGCGAAAATTTTCGCCATGCCATAGAACTTCGAGTGATTTCATTTTTTAAGCTTATTCACAAACCCCTTTCGAACTTGATTGCATAGGGAAGGCACCTCACAAAAGCAAATTAGAGTAATCAGTTTAATGCGTTTTTTTATATTATTTTTAGTTGTAAGATATCCAGTTCAGTTAATATTTATCCGAAATAAAAAGCGTTTTCTTCAACTGAGTTCAATTTGGTTTATTTTAAACAACAAAAAAAAATCAAATTTGCCGCCCGCCAAAATAAAAATGTAACCTTGCAACTCTAGCGGCTGTATGGTTACACGTGAATGGCAAAACAAAATGTAAACAAAAGATTCATTGCTATTGCTTCCAATATTAAATGTGATCGAGAGAACTTTTGGCGTAATAAAAAGCCGATTTCGACTGCTTCAAGAGAGCCTTTTATATCATTCTTTAAAAGTACTTTCTATATAAATGTATGCTGCGCTCTTCATAAATTATGACGGGAGCAAAAAGACGACGATTTTCAATATCTTGATGTCATTGAAGATGCCGACGAAATAGTCTCTGAACCACATCCCGACCAACCTGAAGCTATTTCACAAATTCGTGATGATATCGCCACTTCTTTACGGCGACGTTAGAGCCGATTTAGCGATAAAATAAAACATAAAATAGATGATATTTAATTAAAAGGGTTTGTGGTTTTCTTTAATTCAGTTTAATTTCAATGTTATTTAATTTTTTTTCTCAATTGCTAAAACTAGTTTTTCTAAAATTAAGTTCGTTTTTTTCCGCTCTTCCAGAATCTCCACTGAGGTTTTTCTGATTTCGCTGTCTCTTATCTCCTTCAGCACCAAGTTTTCATCCGTTAGTGGTGGGATTTTGCTGCTTGTGGCCTTTGCTTCCAGTTCCAACCTAGAGCGCTTTGAAGAGGATTGAATGAGTTCTGGAAAGAAGATGCTGCTTTCTTTGTCGTCATTCTCGACATGCTCAGCTACACCAAATACTTGGGTACCGGCCACGCCATCCACTCCCTAAAACATGTCTACCAGCAGGGCTATTTCTTCCTCAGTGGCAGAAAAAGGCACCTGTTTAAACGGTCCACCTCCAGTGGCTCTGGTCTCCTTCCTGTTGCTGGTAATTTTCTTTTTTATCGACAATTTCCAGTCTTTCCACACCTGCAGACCACAGCATTAAGACCAAAAACGCGCGTTATGATCTAAGAGTAACTTACATGACGCCATTCCTCAGCCGATTTTACTGGAGGTCCATTGGCATTAAGCTATTGCATTTTTGGAGATAACGATAACTTTTTTGAAAATGTGCTTCAGTGAGGAAGTCATATAAGTGTATGAATAAATTTATGTGTAAATGTGTGTATGTGCATTTGATTGGACCTCCTGAATATGAAATTTTTAAGGTCATGGTGTCACCCCACTAACTGATGCTTTTTGTTGTCGAGTTTTAACGGGCGCGAATAGGCTCGAAAGTTTTTGTGAATAACTCATACGTAGTGTTGCATATTATCACATAGCTGTTTCGTTTATAAATAGTCGGCGTTGATTTAAATAAAAAATTATTTCGAATTCCAAAACCAAAAAGAGAGCACTATGTTAATCTACTGGATTTGATTTTTTATGTATGCGATATCAACTAGCCAATCCTTTTTAATCTCTTATTCGTGATCAGCATCAACAAACGAGCCTTAAGGAACGCGTGTTATCAAAAATTGGGCCCAATCTGCCATATTTCCACAAATATAGTTGCCTTATTGAATTTCAAAAGATGACAGCAATTGAAATGAACTAATGACTTTGTTGTAAAAATTTGGATTTGATGAACGTGTCGTATGATTAATTTTTTTCAAAACTTAAAGGCCCATTCGCGCCCATTTAAAATTAAAATAAAATGTTTTTATTTTCAAAATTATTAATTATACCACAAATATTAGCTTTGGGAATGCCGAGACCTACATTTTTCGATTTTGCTGTTTTGAGGTGCATTTTTATATTGTGAGTGTGAGTATCGCCGCATCTGCTGTCATCTTTCTTTGCAGCTGCTGCTACTGCAGAGTTTCAATCTGCAGCCATGTGCAGGTCGCCTCCTTCCACGGTGGGGGTGGATCGGAATATACCAAGGCAGGATTTTTGATTCTTGAAGTTTTAAGGCAGGTGTTGTTCTTTAAGCCCCATATGGACATCCGACGTTCGTAATTTAGTTAACTTCGTCATATGTTTCGTCAACGTGGAACGTAAGAGTAGTGTGACCAGAATTAAGAAAAAATTACACCGAGAATTGAAGTTTGTGGTATTTTTAATTTTACTGGCGGTGGGTCACACTGCTCGATCATCTGTTTTTTGTTTTAATGCCAAGTTGACTTACATTTGCAAGTGAAATTGGAGTAACTGCTGGTTGTGGCCCCATCTTCAATGCTGTCTCCCACCTGAGTTGACGACAGCATAGACTCAGAAATGCACTCTTCTATATCCACTGCAGAATTGTCCAGGCACTCAGCAGGAAGCAAGGGATCCGTTTGAAATGTCCTGTAAAGAATATTTCATTAAATTAATTTACAAAAATATTATTGATCGGCTTACCTGCGCTTTGACGAGACATTTGGCAGAAACGACATTAATGCGCCGAATTCACAATCAATGTTAACATCGTCCATAAAAGAAGCGCTATCGATTGGCTCACCACCTGCACTACGAGTCTTCATCTGCTTTGCGCTTCTGCCATGATAGCGATAGCTCTCCCGCAAAGACTTAAAGCCTTTTCGGCAATCAGCCACTGTAACATATTGGTACAAATTTTAATCGAATTGATCAAAGTGTTAATTTTTCACATATGTACATACCTTCTTTTTGTAATATGGCGGCCACTTCTCCCCGCGCCTTGTTTACAAAATTTAATGCACTCCAGCTGATCGATGCACAGAGTGACTTAACAAGGTGCATTCTCAATGCAACGTCAGCTGTTCAAAGCACAATAAGGCCCACAGCCACTTGACATAGTCTCCACAAATGTGCTGTTAAGCGTAACATTGACTGTTGAGGGTGACATTCAAATTCTGATCTCCGTACTTGCAAAAAGTTCAAGTGGCGAAGTTGTAACTTCTGCTTCTTCTTCCCTCAATTTTTGCATGAAACTTCTCGTTGCTTCGGATGTCCGTATGGGGCCTTAAACAGAACAAGTGAAGTGTTGTATATAGCCGAAGGCCTCTGTAACTAGTGCTATAATTCTTAGTTCAGCGAGTCTTGTTCAGTCTATCTTGTTCAATCTGTCTTGTTCAGTCTATCTTGTTCAATCTATCTTGTTTAGTCTGTCTTGCTCTGAGTTCTTCTAAGAGCTGTTCAGTCTCTTTGGATTGGTGTTAGATTAGTGTTAGATGTTATGGCAGGTTCAGATACATCGTCTTGGAAGTTGCCAAGGGAAGATTCTGTCTCAGACACCATTTATCCATCTTCCCGAAATAGTTGCCTTGGTAGCCGATTTGGTTGCCCTCTGAGTCTCTCAATGTAATCCGCAGATTGTTTAACCATAACATCGCCTATCATTGGGACACTTAGTTCATGTTCCAGCCTTCTCGTCCACATGTACCATGTCGCTCCCGATAGTCTAAGCATTACTTTGGCTTGGAGGACACGGATATTGTGTAGATGAGTTGTAGCTGCAATACCAAATACTTGCAGGCCGTATATCCATCCGGGTGCAATGATTGCCTTGTATATATGTACCTTGTTCTTTAATGACAATTTGTTTCTGCTATTTAGCAGCCATCCCAATTGAGCAGCTCTTCTATACAGCGACCTTGTGGGCTGGTTTATGTGCATGCCAAAAGTCAGGCGCCTTTCAACGCCTGCCCATGTACCTGTATCCTTGATGATGGGCGATGAAAACTCCGGGGTAGTCGTCTCTCCTTAACGTGTAGGTGACATTGTCACACTTTGCTTGATTGATACCAATATTCCTGGCCTTGCGCATCTGCAAAATCGGCTGTAAACACAGGGATGTCTGTGGGTCATTCCTGGGAATGGTAACTCCAGTGGGCATGTCCATGGTTGAAAGTGTGTAAAGCGTTTGGAACTCCTGCACGTATAGTTCTAGTTTTCGATTCAGCTCCATCAAGGACGACAGAAAACTTGTTGTCAGTAAGGAAGCTGCGCACCACATCAAAGAGCTTTAGTAGGAGAAGACTCTTTATCTTGCTCAGCAATCTTCATGCCACTGGCATGGTACCCTTCAAAGATAAAGTTAGTTACCCTGTTTAACTGTTTTGGCGTTCCGTGCGAACTTCTAAACCCAAACTGAAAGAGCGGAATGAGTTGGCTGAGCTCATCCAAGGCACGTATTCTGCTCAGTAGACAACATCTGAAGGACTCATGCGGCCCTTGTGGATCATAACGATCTGGGCCTTCTTTCTGTCCCTCGGGATGTATCCCAGTCTCAACACTGAGTTGAATATTAATACTTCACAGAAGAAAATTTGTCGGTAAATTCAACTAATTCTGCTGTTAAAATGCTCCAACCCATAATTTTGGGTTGAGCTTACCGCCAGGTATAGTAAAGGAGGCGTAAACAAATATCGTAATGACTACGGGGTAGCACAGTAGATTTCAACTAGTAATGACGATTGAAAATGCTCCAACCAATAAAAAGAGTTATTTTACCATTGTTTACAGTGAACTCGTAAGTGTAACACAGTACCAGTACAAATAGCACAAACAATACAAATACCACACACCACAGTATATATACCAATGTACTTCTGTAATTCTGAAAAACGTCAAGAGTACTATTTTAATGGTAACTTTTACTGACGACCCAGTAAACCAGAAAATAAGAACAAAATATACTAACAACTGTTACACGCGAGGTACTATTTCAATGGTACAATGTTACCGCAAGTCGCAGTTTCAAAAACAACAACAAATCTAAACACAGAAATTACGCTAGATATTAACTATTTGTATGGGTAATTTATACCAAAAATACAGTAAACAAAACAAGAACAAATTACATGGAACAATATTTCGCAGTAAACTTTACTGTAAGAATGTGTGTATGTTTAACCAACGAAAATTTTTTCTCTGTGGGAAAAGAGGTTTAGTCAGGGAGTGCCTTCGGCGTCTTGTTGTCGATCCCATCATCTCTATGAGCCTTTTGGGCTTAAGCTCTTTGATTTTTTCTTTCACCTCCATAAAAGTAATCGGAGAAACTGGCAGTTTAAGCTGACCAGGGGTGTCAAGGATACGATCCACTCTGTGAATTTTGGATACAGGGGAGGTTGTTAACGGCGTAGATCTCTCCTCAAGATTTTTCGCAAACTTCTCAGCTCGATCCCTGGGAGACTTAGCCCAAGTGCCATCAGTCCGTCGGATCGGGAATTTTGGGGTTGCCTGACGTTTGTACCTCCTGAAGAGAGACCAGAGAGCATAATTGGTGCTCTCATCTGATGTGACACTCTCCAGAAATCGATCAGTTTCCACCTGTTTGTGTCTGATCAGTAGCTTTTTAACACGGTTTGACACTCTGCGATAGACTCTATCTACGATAGCGTTACGAGTACGAATGTATTGTCTCCGGAGTCTTCTTTTGATGAAGAGTAGATTGTCAAGGGCAGGTGGAAGGCGAGTGATACGGTTTAGTCCTTGCATGTGGTTTGCAGCATGAGCATAAAACGCTGCTGCATGCACCATGTTGAGAAACAAGGCATGTGCATCCTCGATGTCCTCTGGCAGATTTCCAGATTTAGGTCCAAAGTTAGCTCCAGATCCTTCCGAAAGGACTCTAAACTTGTTCCAGGTGACAGCAAATTAACACTGGGCACTGTGGTTTCTATTGATCCTGCCAATTCAACCACTAATGGAAGGTGATCTGAACTCAGAGCATGGGGGTCTCTATTGCGAGGTCCTGAACTCTTAGTCCATTGAATATTTCAAAATCAATGGCACTGGCCGTATTTCGTTGGGCATACGGGTAGTGGGTTGGATGACCTGTGGGTAGGATTTGGGCAGACGAGTTGTTTATGGTTTCTTGAAGACTTGAACACCTTGCATCTGCTCGGTAACATCCCCAGGACTTGTGTTTCGCATTAAAGTCTGACCCAATGAAAAACTTACTCCCAAGACTGACAATTAGGCTATCGAAGTCTGCCGTAGTCCAAGGGAGGGCCGGTGGAAGGTTGAGCGAGGATACAATCAACTCTCCTACACTAGTGACAACATAAATGGATGCCATTTGAAGCCTGTCTTGCCTCACTGGGGTCAGCTGGAAGAATGAGAGTTGTTGTCGAGCTAGGATCGCAGCGCCTCCTCTGGGGGAGCCGCTTGGATGATCGGCCTTATGTATGTCGTATCCTGCTATGAATATGGAGGTGCCGGCCTTAAGCCATGTTTTTGTTAAAGGCATCAGGTCGATACGTTGCTGAAAGAGGAATTGCTTTAGTTCTTCTACGTGGCTAGCAACTCCCCTTGCATTCCAGATTCCGAGGCGTACTTTTAAACCCATTATTTACCTTCTCTCATAACACACACATCTCCCTGAGAAAAGCATTGTTGGATTTAAGCTCCATCACCATTTCTTGCAGCGTGTCTATTTTAGCATTCATCGCCACAATGGCAGACTCACGCCTTTCGAAATGTGGATGGGACTTATTAGACTGATACTTGGCTTGTGTGTGCCTTGGTTGAGGCTCATGCTGTCCACGCTGATGAGCAGGATTCCTGTTTATATTGCTTCTGTTGCAGCTGCTGTTGTTGATGTTGGCTCCACCTGCCCTAGCAGGGTTCACAATTTGCAAATCAAATCTCAATGAGTCTGCGAAGGATATACCATCTCGAACAAGTGCTTGAGGGACGTAATCCAGCAGTATTGGACGCCTGTTCTCCCTGAGCGGGTTGATCGCAACGGTAGGCTGACGTTTCTTTGTCTTGGCCACATAAACATGGCAGAGTTAGTCGATAAGTGGTGATGTTCTCCACAGTTGATACAACGAAATTCATTGCTCTCACAGAGGTTTGTAGGTTGACCTTCTGCGCACTTTTCACACGCGCATACAATAATTTTTGGTGTGCCCAAAGCGATAGCATCTGTAGCACTGAATAGCATCAAGGGATCTTTTAGGCATCTCAACGATGACGCGCTGTCTGCCAATACGCTTAATTTTTAGCGCCTCCTTATTGTGAGGGGCCTGAGTAAGATCAACGAAGAAAAACTAATGAGGAATAATTTTTTCAATCGATTGCCCATTTTCCTTCAGCGTTACTTTTCGGACAGGTGGATTATGGGCCTGGTGGGGTTATGTCTTCAACTCTGAAAGCATGAAGAATGTTTTTTTTTGGCGTAACGTGGGCCAAATTGCGGACTATGACTCTATACCTAAGCAGGACAAAACATCGATGTTTTTAGCGATGTATCGATGTTTGGAAGAAGTGGCGAACATCGATGTTTTTTTCGACATCGATATTTTTACTTTTCTACCATCTCTAATAGCGTCGTCAGAGGAAGCGAGGAAACTGTAAGAGAACTTATTAAAATTTGTAATTTATAATATAAATGTTTTCAATTAAATAGAAATAAATAAGAGAGCTTGTGGTGGTGTTGGACTT
This sequence comes from Lordiphosa magnipectinata, assembly GCA_037044535.1. Lineage (NCBI taxonomy): Eukaryota > Metazoa > Arthropoda > Insecta > Diptera > Drosophilidae > Lordiphosa > Lordiphosa magnipectinata. The sequence continues at coordinate 168,792 of JBAMBO010003420.1, forward strand.
GCCCAGTCGCTGCATCGAAAGCATGGACAAATAAGCCCACATAATGACAATTTTGAATAATATAGGTTATGTCGGCTAACCACAGACTGTTGGAAGTCCAGGGCCACTCGTACAGGATGCTTTAAAATGGTCATGTCTTAAAGGTATTTTGACGAAGTGTCTATGTACTTATACACTTTTAATGAGCACGCTTGTTGCAGGTTTTAATTGTACTGACCTGCTCAGTCTGAGCGAGGTCCCTTTTATTTAGAATTTCTCATCCCTTATTTCTAATCTTAACTAAGGCAGTATTTGTAAGATAGCTGCGTGTGTATAAATATAAAAATGCATTTGTGAGGAATACACATTGCATATTAAGTGGTGTGGACCGGTGACCTTTTCAAGTGGTTCCCATGGTTGATCCTTTTCAAGTGCTGTGTCTGCTGGGCTGGGCTGATCCTCGTCACTGCGGCTATTAATATTTAATACTATTACATAAGGTGACATGTTTATGACACACATGGCGACATAGGCTACATATTTAAATATGAGATTAACGCTACGTGTGGGCCGAGTTGAATATCATGTTCAAGTTCAAACAAAGTGCAAGCGCATTGTCGCTTACTTCATGTCAAGCGCAATAGCTAATGCGAAGCTTAAACAGTCGCAAAATATACAAATACTATTTTTAACTTATACGTAGTATTACTATCAGAAAGATCGATGTTGTAAATCGATGTTTTTTTTAAATCATCGAAGACATCTATGTTTGTCAAACATCGGAAACATCGATGGTTACGAACATCGATGTTTTCCCTGCTCTACTCTATACGGCTTGTCCTCCTTGAGCTGGTAGGTGAAGTGTCGAGTGGAGGTCCTCCGAAGAAATCGAGCCAAGGTGCGATAGGTATCAGAATTCTCCGCATACACAACAACAGATTTATTCCTGCCAACTTTGCACGAATAACTATCCGGATCTAGCAGCTTGTCCAAGTCGCGCTCCATTTGAGTAAAATCATTTACTTCTTCCACAGTAATCGGAGGGGTTCGCTGCTTTAGCTTCAAGGACTGAGATTGAGGGTAAAACGTATGGCCGGTTAGGACTACTAGTAGTGGAATTTGAAGTCAAATACGGGGCTTCCTTAGCATCCGATCAAAAAGCATATAGGGTTTTGGTATCTTGTTCAATCTGTCTTGTTCTTGAGCTGTTCAGTCTCTTTTGCTCAAAGAGTTGTTCTGTCTGTCTTGCTCTGTGAACTGTTCTGTATCTCTTGCTCTGTAAATTGTCTAGTCTTTAAATTGCTTTGCTCATAGTAGCAAGAGTCGTAAAATTCTGATTAACTTAGCAGTAAGTTTTTTTTTAAATTTGAAAAAGCTGCTGTTGTATAGACTTCTGATTCAAAATTCTCAGTTGTCAGTATCGCATCAAAATCAAAAAAACGAAATTTGTGACGCAGGAAACCAGATCAGCAATCGGTGCTTTGAAAATTTTTCATTTGATTGACTGCGACTTTTCGAATTATTATAAGTCGAGGAAAACAGTCGATGAAGACTTCGACTGTCGACGCTCGGTGCTTTGAAATTTTTTCATTTGATTGACTGCGATATATCTAAATATTGTAAGGGGCCAAATTTCATATTTACTAGGTAGCTGCGTCTGAAAAATTTACAAATTATTCTGTGAGGTGACATAATAGTATTATCTAGCAGATGAGAAAGCTGCCGTAAATCTAAGCAAAACGCTCGAGTGACACCGTAACTGAAGAATGATACAATCGCGAAAAGGCAAAGAAAAGTCAAACATAGTAAAAATCAAACCAAATCATCCCAGATGCAATGCAAGAGCAAGAATCTAAGTTAAAGGTTGTCCATGGTCAAAGAACCGCTAAATACTTTAGAAATTATAACAGTAAACCGCGACAATATACCGCGGAGGACCAATGGTGGGTGTTCAAAGTTGAACATGACGTTACAATCACGGTTCTCAAAGTAAACGCTAACACAGAAAAAAAAGGCGAGCTAAAATCAAGTCCAAAAAAATTGATTTGATCTCGACTTTCGGATTGAAATTTCAAGTACGAGTCGTACAAGATTCTACTTGAATCAAGTACGAAAGGATTGGAACAATCCTAAATGGCTTGGATCAATCCGAAAACGCTCATTTCAAGTACGGATCCTACTTTAAAATCAAATGATCTTGACTCGAGATTGAAGTAAGTACGGAATTCCACTGTCAAAGCGAAAGAGCGAAAAGAAACTGAGAGAGATAAGCTCTCTCAGGCTAAATGGGTGCAAACACATATACAAATTTTCTGTCAGCACAGCAGGTATTGGTGGTGTGGGTTTTTTGCGCTAACTGTTGCCTTGGAATTCCCTACCAGTTATAGCACTTCCAGCATAAGAAGGTATCTGCTGAATTGCAGTTGATGGTTCAAGTCTATTGAAGAGATTTCAATAGCGACCAGCCTCCATTGAAATATTGTTTGTGTCCTGTTTTTACAGTTGTACGCAAACTAATGACCTCGAGCCGGCTAGAGTTTGTTGGTTTGCTAATCAAAATGGAGAATTCCAGTTGATGGTTTAAGTCTATTGAAGAGACTTCAATAGCGACCAGCCTCCATTGAAATATTGTTTGTGTCCTGTTTTTACAGTTGTATGCAAACTTATGACCTCGAGCCGGTAAGAACTTGATGGTTTGCTCATCAAAAGGTCTTAAAAAAAGTAGCATGGAGCTCTTTTGAGTTGCTATTTTGTGGTAAAAATGAGTTTAAACTTCGAGCTAAAGTCAATCTCATGTAAATTTTGATGCAATCATTTTTCGGATTGGATGTAGTTCGAGTATCGAGCTCAATTTAATCTTGGGTACACTTGCACCAATCTGACTTCGAGATCAAATCAAGTATGTATATCGAGCTTAAATCAATATTGGACCTTTTTGATTGGATCCGACTGAGGGATCAAATCGAGCTCGAATAACAAGATAAAATTAATCCAGTGTGAGCTAAAGTCGCGATCAAGACAAGAATTCCGAGATTGAAAATTCCGTGCTCAAAGCAATCCTTCTCGTACTTGGTTTGAGAAAATCCGGGCTTGACCGACTTCTGACATCGTTTGGGATTGATTTAAGCCCGGATATCTGATTTTTTTTTCTGTGTAGATACTGTGGCCTCGAACCCTTGAACACACACATCAATCTTTTCGACTGTGAGTTAATTGGGTGTCATGTACTCCTCTGCAAACTAGGTACAAATACCTAGGTATATATTTTGTGTACCTTCTACCTTACCTCGGTATTTTCAAATTCGAGTACCTTTTACACTAAGAAAAAACTAGAACGAATAATTTAAGTATGAACGCCCTTGAAAATAAATTATTCGTTCTTGAATTTTCAAGAATTTTGCTCTTGGAATCTTTCTAAATTCGTTCTCAATTGGTTTTCATTGGCAAGGGGAGTGAGGGCATGTTAACTTTGAGAGAATAGCTTTCATTTTAAAGTAAGGTTTCGACGAGACGATGATAGTCGAGTGGGCCAAACAGCCCGTCGTCTGTGTGTGTTTCAGTCTTCAAGATACCGAGTTCAAGTCCCAGTAAAGTAAGTAAAACAAGTAAGAGCGTTGTAGTCGAGTTTCCCAACTACAAAATTCCCTTTTCAATTGAGACACACATACAAACACACTCACATACACAAGTGGACAAAACACGGAAGGCAGCAATTTGGCTGTGCGGTACAGCAGGTATGCGGTTCTCGGCAGTGCGCGCTGAGGACGGATTTGTTCGCGCCAAAATCGGAGAGATATGGATGTATAGTGCGTACCTTGCCCCCAGCCTAAGCACTGCGGAATTTTCTGCTATACTGGACGTGCTTGCGGCTGATGCCTTTGGCCGCAACCCTCTAGTCATCGCAGGGGTAGTGGACTGGGGCAGTGTATCCACGAACGCAAGAGGCCGAATACTTCTCGAGGTTTTTTCGACTCTGAACATTGGTCTGCTGAACAATGGCAACCAGTACACCTTCAGCAGACCGGGCATTGGTTCAATTGTAGACCTAACGCTCGTAAGCAGTTCACTGTACCCTACTGCGAGCTGGAACATAAGCAGTGAATACACGGCAAGTGATCACCTAGCCATTCGGTGTACATTAGGCGAGCCAGCAAATAGACAGTTGCCCCGGGCACACCGGTGGAAAGTGTACCGCGCGGAGACACTGAACACGCAGGCTTTTGCGAGCTCAGTTGAAAGCATAGCTGCAATTGGTAGCGCGAAACAAATGGCAGAGCGCATAATGACCCAAGCATGTCCCAACGGAAACCGTATGGGCGGCACCATGCACCAGTGGACTGGTGGACCGACGAAATTGCAGAGGCCAGGCGTTCCTGTAACCACGCAAGGAGGCGCTACCAACGCTCTCGTGAAACTCCAGACTTTGGTGCGTGGCAAGTTGTTTACCACAGCTGTAGACGGACGCTCAAAGTGGCCATCAAAGAGAGTAAGCGCAAATGCTTTCTAGATCTTTGCGATTCAGCTGAGCACGACCCGTGGGGCAGCGCTTACAAAATCGTCGTGAAAAAACTAAACGCCCACTCGCAATCACAGCCGGGATCCTGACATGATGAAAGCAATAGTAGAGCAGGTAAACTTCTACCTGACCCAGCTATTAAGTGGCCACGGCTGCTTTAGAAGCTACCTACACCGCTTTGGGCATGAGGCAGACGCGAGCTGCACCTACTGCGGGAATCCTGTGGAGGACGCTGAGCATGCCTTCTTTCCATGCGGCAGGTTCAGCAGCGCCAGGCAGCACCTAGAGGGAGCTCTAAGCCCTGGACGCCTCTCAGTGGAGAGTATAGTCCCACTCATGCTGGAAAGCAGAGAGAACTGGGAGCTGATTAGCCAATATACAGCTTGTGTATTGATCGAGTTGCGTAGGCTGGAGCGGAATAGAAGGAGCACGCTGGAGTAAGGGTACTGATGGTTTTGCGAAGCAATGCTTTACGGCCGTACCGCAAAATCCCAGCCACCTACCTCTTTAAGACTAGTTATAAATGTTGTAAATAGATATAAATAAATGAATTAAAAAAAAAAAAAAACTCACATACACAAACGCACACACACACATGCACGCTCACACGCGGCCTGCGTGCTGTGGCCGCCCCCCCGCTCCCATAAGCGAAATTGCTTAATAACTTTAGTGTTTTTGCTCGGATCTTATTTTCCTTTTGAGAGTAGTTAAGGCCTACATACAAAAAAATTTGTGGTTAAATTTAACCGATATTTTGGGTTAGAAATGCGCCAACCCAAAAAGTCGGTAAAATTCACAAAATTTGACAGTAACTATCACGTAAACCTTTACGCAAAGAGAACTATTGCAATAGTAAATCTAACTGAAAATATCGTTTAGAAATGCGCCAACCCACAAAATTAGTAATATTAACCGATGCGTACAGTAAGTAATTTTACCATAAAAATAGTAATTTAACAGCTGTTACTCAACTGAAGAATAGTAGGGTTAGATACTATTTTCGCTGTCACAAGTTGCCAATCTACTTGAGCTCATCATCATCCCAGACCAGAAGAGGCAACCTTAATACCCCCACCACCCACCAATTTTGGTTCTGAAACAATTGTTTGAATTAAACATATTTTTATTTTATTTGAAAATTTTTTACTTACTTGGAGGGGGGATTCGAACTCTGGGCCCTTGGACTGAACACGATTGGACGGACGTCTTTACCAGTTACGCTACGGCGCGCCTTAATATAAACGCGTCTAACATATTACTTGTATTGAATCTGCCTAACCACATGCACGAAAAATTTCTTAAATGTCGCATAAATGAGACCACTAGTAATTCTCAAGTTCAAATTCAGTGAAAGTACAATATAAATATAAGGGCCAAACTGAAATTTTCTCAATCAACAATTTTCGCGGTTAGATTTACTGTCGGTAGAGTTAATCCGTGAAGCAACAAAATTCATTTAAAAAGTTATACTATTTGTGCTGTAAGATTTACTTGTGGGTACAGTTAATTGCTGCAAAAACAAAGTATGAGATGAAAAAATCACGTCAGAGTAACTATTTCTATGGTAAAGTTACTGTAGTTAGCAGTAACTTATTAAAACAACAAAATATGTGAAAAAATATTTGTGGTTGAATTTACTCAGCGGTACAGTTGTTAAATGCATCAACAAAGTACGAGCTAAAATAAATACGTGAACTTTACAATTTCTTCTGTAGATTTTACTGTTAGCACAGTTACCAAGCAACAACAAAACCACATGCATAAAAAATTTCGAAAAAAGTTACTGTCAGCGTTAGTTAATTTTACCCACCAGATTTTTTTGTGTATATGTGCATGCAAAAATTTGTGTCTCCATCTCTTATAGTCTCTGAGATCGACGCATTCATACAGACAGACGGACAGACGGACATGGTTATATCAACTCGGCTGTTGATGCTGATCAAGAATACATGGGCATTTCCACAGAAATGTCAACCGCAGCCAAAAATGTAAAAGTGGTTAAAAACACTATGTTTTATCTAATTTTCATGGGGAAACAGTCAAGTTGCATTAATGAAAGCCAATCTTACATTTATACACAGCCCATTTTGAAATATTTTGATTTACGGCCGCGCTAGCGCAATTTTTCTAATTTGGACATTGAATTTGCACTTTTTTTTTGATAAAAGTACCTTTAGATTTCTTTTACTTTTGCTACCTAAAATATTTCTGAGGGTACAAATGGTCAAAAAGAATGCACAAGAAACCATGAGAAACTATGGGATTGCAATAAACTTTAAGTTTTTCCTCGCATTATAATGGAAACCACATAAAAAGTATGATGGAACAAAATGTCGCATGCGACATGTCGCGTGCGAAAGTGAATCAAATTAAATAAAAAATAAACTACTTAATATTTTTGAATCAAATAAAAAACATTTTTAAGATACATCAATGCATAATATTTTAAAATTAGTCGCATTAAAATATTTCTTAAGGATCCGCCGAAATCAGTGTTTGAACTTTTCGCCTTGAAAGTGACTTCTGTTTTTGTCGCATGCGAATGCATAGGTTTTTTGTAATTATCTTGAAAACGAACAATTGCCCAAAATCAACTTTAGTACCAATTATAGTGCTAATCAAGAGCTACAAGTTTCGTCTCTTGTCAAAATAAAATAATGTTTTGGCATATACTTTTCTTCACTTGGAATGCGTACGAATGTCGCATTCGACATTTGAGAAATGCCCATATATACTTTATAGGGTCGGGGAAGCTTCCTTCTGGCTGTTACATACATTTGCACAACTTCATGATCCCCTTTTCCCATTTTTAATGGGAACAGGGTATAACATTAAAAAAAATGTGGCTTTCTCAAAATCCATCACAGCTTACAAAAAAGTGTGTGGTGAATAGTGGGGGTGTGGGGACTCTTGAATCAAGAATGTCGGGATCAAAAATTCACTCTTGGATCAAGAATTTCGAACTTGGATCAAGAATGTTTACTCTTACCGTTTTTTTTTTTGAGAACGAATGCACTTGATCCAAGAGTGAAATTCTCTATTTTTTTCAGTGTGTACACACAAAAAAATCTGTGGTTAAATTTAACCGATATTTTGGGTTAGAAATGCGCCAACCCAAAAAGTCGGTAAAATTCACAAAATGTTACAGTAACTATCACGTAAACCTTTACGCAAAGAGAACTATTGCAATAGTAAATCTAACAGAAAATATCGTTTAGAAATGCGCCAACCCACAAAATTTGTAATATTATATTAACCGATGCGTACAGTAAATAAATTTTCTTACTGTGTGTACAGTAATTTTACCATAAAAATAGTTATTTAACCGCTGTTACTCAACTGAAGAAAAGTAGGGTTGGATACTATTTTCGCTGTCACAAGTTGCCAATCTACTTGAGCTCATCATCATCCCAGATCAGAAGAGGCAACCTTAATACCCCCACCACCCACCAATTTTGGTTCTGAAACAATTGTTTGAATTAAACATATTTTTATTTTATTTGAAAATTTTTAACTTACTTTGGGGGGGATTCGAACTCTGGGCCCTTGGACTGAACACGATTGGACGGACGTCTTTACCAGTTACGCTACGGCGCGCGTTAATAGAAACGCGTCTAACATATTACTTGTATTGAATCTGCCTAACCACATGCACGAAAAATTTCTTAAGTGTCGCATAAATGAGACCACTAGTAATTCTCAAGTTCAAATTCAGTGAAAGTACAATATAAATATAAGGGCCAAACTGAAATTTTCTCAATCAACAATTTTCGCGGTTAGATTTACTGTCGGTAGAGTTAATCCGTGAAGCAACAAAATTCATTTAAAAAGTTATACTATTTGTGCTGTAAGATTTACTTGTGGGTACAGTTAATTGCTGCAAAAACAAAGTATGAGATGAAAAAATCACGTCAGAGTAACTATTTCTATGGTAAAGTTACTGTAGTTAGCAGTAACTTATTAAAACAACCAAATATGTGAAAAAATATTTGTGGTTGAATTTACTCAGCGGTACAGTTGTTAAATGCAACAACAAAATACGAGCTAAAATAAATACGTGAACTTTACAATTTCTTCTGTAGATTTTACTGTTAGCATAGTTACCAAGCAACAACAAAACCACTTGCATAAAAAATTTCGAAAAAAGTTACTGTCAGCGTAGTTAATTTTACCCACCAGATTTTTTTGTGTGTACGTTACGTACCTTTTTACCTTGTCAATAGGTGAGGTACTAGGTACTTTTCGTACGTGATTTTTTTCGCTCCGATTACATTATAGCCGAGAAGCAGCCGCGCTCTGCCATATTAAAAAAAAAAAAAGTATCTGGGACCTGTTTGTGGCTTTAACTGGACCTCTGGTAAACATTCCCTGTTCAAAAACTATACGATCCATGCTAGATAAGAGGAAGGTGGACTTTCAGCCGAGCTCCCTTTTTTTTTTGAAGTCGAAAAACGGTTTCAAGTGAAAATGGGAGCACGGCTGTATAAGGAAAATATCGCCGGTATTTTTCAAAATACTAATTTTATATGTACGACTGCCGATATCTGGAGTTGCAATAACAAAAGTTACTTTGGTTTAACCGCGCACTATATAGATTGCAATCTACATTATCATTCTCTAGTGCTCGCATATAAGCGTGTGCGATTTTCCCACATGAAATACTTGCTACGATATTAGCTGAACTTCATAGAAAATACGGACTTCGAAATACCAAAATATGTCGAACAGTTACAGATGATGCATCCAACTTCTGTAAAGCAGTTGAGGTGTACAGTTTAAAAGGAACAAACGTGAAGCCTGAGTTTTCATGGATGGTTCAGCTCATGCTGAAATTATTTTGCCAGGGCACTTTGGATTCGCTTCACACACTTTGAACTTAGTTGTCACGAAAGATGCGGAACAGGCTCTAAACACATTCAAGCGGTTGTACAATTTTTCCTCAGCGAAAGCTACGGAATTTTGGAATGCTGCAGATCCACAGTAGCAGCAGATGAAGCTAAGAAACTATTTAAGCTTAAGTTAATAGATCATTGCGCCACAAGAATTGAATAATGTTACTGACACTTTCGCTAAGGCTATTGATCTTCTGCAGGGCGAAAGGTTTTGTTGTTATTTAGAATTTTTGTTGCCTACTTAACTTCAATTAATACATAAACTTCAATGCTTGAATAATTTGAAATATTGTGATCAACTTAAAGATGCTCATAAAAAACGAGTTTTATACGATTTTTATTTTTTGAAAAATTGACTTCAAGCCCGGCAAATACCTTTGCATTAAATTTAAGTGGATTCCAAATAAATACCACAAAATTGTAAGCGTTTAAAAGAATTTCTTGTTAAAGAAATTACTTAAAATTTGGAAACAGTTGTCAATGAGAGATCAAATACAAAGGATTCTGAAGACTTTTACGATAACAGTAATGGAAGATTGGATGAAACTGAGAATTGTTATGAAAATTCTAATATTGCATTAGAAGTCTTAACTTATATTGCCGATAAAAACAATTCTTTTGAATCTATGATTAAGTGTAAAAATATTTGTGATGTTTTTTATACCCTGTTCCCATTAAAAATGGGAAAAGGGGATCATGAAGTTGTGCAAATGTATGTATGTAACCACTTCATGCAGGCAGCGATGCCTGCACAGGCCGCGTGTAAGCGCGTATGTGTGTTTGTGTGCGCTCGTATGTGCGTATGCGTTTGTGTATGTGAGTGTGTTTGTATGTGTGTCTCAATTGAACAGGGTATTTTGTAGTTGGGAAACTCGACTACAGCGGTCTTACTTGTTTTTTTTTTACAATTTTGCCTAGTTCTGCCCCTATTGAAAAATTGGTAGCTGTGGAGGCCAAACAAACAAAACTTTCACCAAAAAGAAACAAACTGGATCATTTGATTTATATGTAAGCGTTCTTACACTCTGACATTTCAAAATCAGTATTTGCAAGGGTATAAAAACTTCAGCACAGACGAAGTTAGCTTGACCTTCTCGTTTTTAATATTCATTACAAATAACTGTGTTAAGTGGCCGTTTGACTCGTGAGCAAATGCGAGTGTAAGCGTACAGAGTATGTTATAGTCGGGCTTGACCAACTTTCTTTCTTGTTTACATTTACCTTGTACCTTACCTTGGTAAGAAAATTGAGTACCTTTCCAATCACTAACTGCAACCACAAAGTTTCTCATGTTTTTTTGTGTCAAGTGCCGAAAAGTAATCTGTGGCGTAGCTAGCTACCGGAGTAACTACTTGTAATCTGTGGCGTAACTAGCTACAGCAGTAACTACTTGTAATTAGTAGCGTAGCTAGCTACAGCAGTAACTACTAGATATCTGTAAGGTAATATGCTCCAAAATATTCAACAATTCGTTTAATTTAAAAAATAATTAATATTGTTGTGACTATTTAATTTTTATTACACACTGAAGTTTTATAATGCGCTTTTTATTTATATGTAAAGCATCCTGAAACTGCTACTCAGCGGTTTGGTGTCCTCCGGAGGGTATGCAGGCTGAAAATAGTAATTCAAATTGCAAATATTTAATTTAAAATATGATTATAAAACCTACATACTCTATATACTTTTTACAATGCTGTCTGATAAAATGTACCGAACGACCTTCGCCAATTCCATTTGGAGAGACTATTGATTTTATCGCCTTCATCTGTAAGCAGAAATATTTTTATGTACACAACCTGGTAAGATATATATATATTTTTTATAAGTTTTTATTTTTAATATTGTTACCTGATATTATAAATTGTTTATTATAGTTGATGATACTTAGCACTTTATATATTAGATTTAAAAAATTATTTATTTTTATTTGCAAAAAACACGCACTCCGTTTTTGCGTCACAAAATAAAATAATTTCTGAAGCTAAAGTAGAAATAGAATACGCATTGAAAAGAAGACACCCGAAAAAACAGTTTGTTATTTTTGCCTTCTTTCAACTTGTCGCAACGCAGTTATGCCTTACACTTTCGATGCACAAAAATATGGCAGGGTATCATGGGGTATTATGGTTGTACATTCTGTACACTGTTTTCGATTTTTTTATAAGGGCGCACTGGATAGTCTTAACAACCATGTGTGCCATAGCTTAAAAATATTTAAAAAAAAATACTTTTCTATAAAAAATTCTTTATAAATAAAATCTCTTCAATATTTAAAACAATTGTAAACAGCATGCTATGCCATATTCTTCGTTACATTTAACTCATATCATACAATAAATTATAGAACCAATTTATGAATAAAAAAGTATTAGCATTTGTATCAAAGGGTATTTTATAGTCCACATTCCGAAAAAATATGTTTTTCCTATTCTTTTTGTCGGGTCACTCGCTGAAAGAAGTTGAAAGCGAAACGCATTTGCTGTCTTCGATTTGCTTTAAAGCATGTCAGCGCGTTAGTACTGACTACAGCCTGGATAACTTGGACACTTGCGAATAACTAGCGCCGAATTCGCTAGCTTTTCGCTAGCGAAACTAGGGCGGTAGTGCCTTTGGAACTAAAGGGATTGTATTTGCCTGGCTTTTTGGTCAACCGATCGCGCTCTCTTGTTGTTGTTGGTGTTGGTGTAGCTTAACTCCCTCCCGCTCCCACTCATCTCTCTCGCGCTCGCGATCGCGTCCACCCGCGCTCTGACTACTTGTGTGCATTACAGTTACTGTGTGTTTTGTGAATTTTGTTTTTGTTTTTTCTCTGCTTGAAATAGCTGTAAGCTGTTTCTGGTTACTCCAACTGTTTGCGGATTGTTTGATCCCAGTGGTGAATTTGGTGTGTATTCTATTGATTATTTGGTGCCAAATTTAATTGCCCTACTAAAAAATGAGTTATCCGGACTGCTTCAACAAAAAGTGCAAGTTGTCGTCTGCCTCCAACGATACCTTTATCGTGTATTGGCTTTGTGACCATGTTATGCATGTCAAATGTGCTGGTTACACTGCCAGGGTTAAAGACTGCATCGATCTAGACAGTGGACTGAAGTGGAGTTGTGGGTCTTGCCGTGAAATAGAAATGGACATGAGATTGTTTATGAGGCAGACTAGAGATGGTCATAAGCGCGTGCTTGCTAATTTTCGGAAAGTTACTGACGAGTTTGTGACGCTGGAATCACAATTCGCCAGTTTAAAACTGATGAATGAGTCTCCCACGCGCAAAAAAATCATTCGCTCGGGTGTGCCTCAGGAGCAAAGTGTTCTTTCTGTCCCTGAGCAGGCTCAGGGCCCATCTTCTCCTAACATACAGCGTATAATATCGTCTAATACTCCGGCTCCAGCGCGGAGGATAATTGGTACTGGAGATTTTACCACTACAGACAGTGGCATCTCTGATCCCAATTTAGCGATATCAGATGTAGTGTCCGAAACGTCCGTCCAGGAGGTCCCTACCCCCCCTGTTGTTGAAAGTATACCTATAGGGAGTGCAGTGGTGGCGCTACGTGTTCCTCCTATTTCGGTAAACATTACCGAGGTAGCTGGGGTATCAAGTGCTCCAAAGCCCCTTATAGGTATTCCACCGAAGAAACATATATTTGTTTCTCGGCTTGCCCCTGATCTCACATCTGATGATGTTAAAGCCTACATTCAGGCCAAAGTTCAAGCCGCAGGTATTTTGGTGGAAAAGTTTAAGTTTTCGTATGAGAGAAATGTTGCCTCTTTCAAAGTAAGTGTCCCGGATAAAATTTTTAGAACAATTTGTTCAAAATATTTCTGGCCGGAACACTTAATAATCGAAGAGTATATTGCCAAAAAGAAAAATCGGCCTCCTATATTTGTCTTTACCTTCTAACCCTTCTGGCGCCTCTACCTCTACTGTTGCGTCAAAAAACTAATTTCCTCCCTTCTGCTTGCCTATTAAAATGTACGTGGTCTTAATTCTAATTTAGCTAAACTCTTTGTAGACAGTATATCTTTCGATTTTCATGTTCTAGTTTTCACCGAGACGTGGCTAAAATCTGACATCTCTGATTCAACAGATTTTCCCACTAAATTTCTTGTGAACTAATAAATTTGAAAAACAAGAAGTCAAGGTATTTCAAAAAGTATAAGAATTCGAAAAAATCATATGATTTCTCCCGCTATGTGGATGCTCGTTCTAGATTTAATGTGCTGAACGCACAATGTTATAAAGACTATCTTAACCGTTGCAGACTTCAATTCTCGCACAATCCTTAGCAGTTTTATACGTTTGTTAACTCTAAACGCAAATCTTCCACTATGCCCTCTTCAGGCCATAGCCGATCTGTTTGCCGAGTTTTTTACTTCAACCTACTCGTCTTCTAGCTTCTTTGCAAATCAACCATACCCCTATCAGTTGAATGGGTCTAATTGTATTTTTAGCCCTGTAATCACTGAAAGCCCTCTCCTCTGCGATCTTAGCTCTGTTAAACCTGTGTATGCACCGGGTCCCGATGGAGTACCTGCTTGTGTACTTAGGTTTTGTGCTGATGCACTTTGTAAGCCTATTCATAAATTATTTGAATTGTCTCTTGAGTCATCCTCTTTCCCTGTGTTGTGGAAGGAATCTTATATCATTCCTCTCCATAAAAAAGGTAATAAGTCGGATGTTGAGAATTATAGAGGTATTTCCAAGTTGTCTGCAATTCCAAAAGCTTTTGAGAGAATTATGACATCTCAACTGCAACATTTATGTAGTTCCATTATTACACCCTATCAACATGATTTGTGAAGCGTCGATCTACTACCACTAACTTATTAGAGCTTACATCATTAGTGATCAAAGGGTTCTTTGGTAAGATGCAAACTGACGTCATTTATTTTGATTTTAGTAAGGCTTTTGATTCTGTTAATCACTCCTTGTTGCTTCATAAACTAAATTTAATTGGTTTCCCAACTTACCCTCTTAATTGGATCTCTGATTACCTAAGTTCTAGAACACAAAAAGTTATATTTTGTAATTCATATTCGAAACTAATCCAGGTTACCTCTGGGGTACCCCAAGGTAGTAACTTGGGTCCATTGCTTTTTACTCTCTTCATAAATGATCTTCCTTCGGTCTTAACTCACTCTCGTGTGCTTATGTACGTCGATGATGTGAAACTATGTTTAACATATAACGATTTGGTTTCCCGCTATAATTTGCAAGCTGACTTGGACGCATTTCAGTCTTGGTGTAAAGATAATCTATTAAACCTTAACAGTTCCAAGTGTAAGTTATGACATTTTACAGGAGCTTGCCACAATTCTCCACTTATATGCTTGATAATGTCCCACTTGAGTGCTTAAATGATTCAGCCAATGAGGTAAATGATCTTGGGGTTATTCTTGATCACCGACTTAAATTTGACTCTCATGTTACTGCTACTGTTTGTAAGGCCAGGAGTGTTCTTGGGTTTATTAAGCGCTGGTCGAAGGAATTTGATGATCCCTATACGACGAAGATTTTGTACACTTCTCTTGTCCGTCCGATTCTCGAGTACGGATCATGAGTGTGGTCCCCGCAATATTCGACCCATCAAGATAGAATTGAATCTGTGCAAAAACAGTTTTTATTGTTTGCTCTTCGTGGCTTGGGCTGGAGTCCTGAAGTCCGTTTACCATCGTACTCTAGTAGACTTCTTTTGATTACCCTTCCCTCCCTTATTAACCGTAGAGTTATGCTTGGAGTAATCTTTATACATAGATTAATTAATGGTGAAATCGACTCAACTGAGCTGGTTGACCAAATTAACATCATTAGACCGACTCGTAATTTTATCCCCCTATCACTACATCGTTGTAATACTAACTATGCCTTGCATGAACCGTTTCGTGTCCTCTGTGCTGATTACAATAAACTGTACCGAATAATTAATTCTGAAGCTTCTCTTCCTTCTATAAAAATTTCTATTTTAACTTATTTAGCCCGTAGTTAACATTACTTTATGTTCTTCCTTCACGATTTCGTGTCACACGTTAGTGGTTGCGCCTCTCGGTCGGTTGGGCGGGAGGTGGGCTGCTATTTTGCTTGGGGTTCGCGCGTAACAAGCTTAGGCTTGGTGTCGCATGGGCCACTTGAACGTACTGCGCATTGTACGTCAACGTCCATATATATATATATAAAAGTAAAAGAAATCTAAAGGGACTTTAATAAAAAACAAGAGAGAAAGTCGGTCAAGCCCGACTATAACATACTCTGTACCGTTAATGTCGCAGCTCGCATTTGCTCACGAGTTATACGCTCTCATCTCTAAGTTTCACTCTCTCTCTCTCTCTCACTAAGATAAGTTCAACAGAATGCTGTGGTTATGAGTGGGGGTGGGTAGGGGATGTTAACTAGCCGTTTTTTGCTCATAACTTGAGCAAATCGTTAAATAATTTTAATTACTAGATATCTCTTGAAGATACAAACAATCTATCATGAGAGATATGACGTTTTTTCCCAATTGCAGGGGCGGGAGGGGGCATGGCAAAAATTAGAAATAAACTTGATCTGCCTGCAACTATGAGAAGTATATGTCCCATACATGTCAAATCTCTATTTCTTACCATCTCTAAGATCTCTTCGTTGATACGGACGGACGGACGGACAGACAGACGGACAGACAGACGGACAGACAGACGGACAGACAGACAGACAGACAGACAGACAGACAGACAGACAGACGGACAGACGGACATGGCTATATCGATGTGAAATTCCGGGCTAAGTCCTTATGCTCCTTCATAAGAGCCAAGAAAATTTTATTGATAGCTCGAGGTATGCTTTAACTAACAAATTTTTGATTGTGACCTGTGCTTTAGCGTTATATAAAATTATGTAGTTAAAGTTGACTATACCACTAACCACTTAAAAACAGCCAACGTAAGACTTCCTTGAAAGTTATATATTTAATAATATATATATTATAGTATAGTATACTTGATATTAAAATGTATGATGATAAAGAAAATCTTACTAATAGCCAAAAAAATTATAAATTTTGTATCGAAATTGACTCAGAGATGGAAATTCTGCCATAGGAACTGCCACAAATTGAAAGAAAATTGTTATGACCCAGCTGGGCCCTGCGTGTGTCCTCTAGTGGGCGTGCTCAAGCCTTCAGGGATGGATTTCTTAACCCTGCCCACCACACGTAACAATAAAATGTCTAACATCACATTACCATGCCAATACTAGACGTTGAACAACACTAACTGCAATTCGAATTCATATTCAAATTTACGAGACAACACAGCTCACTCTTCTAACAAAAAAAAACAAAAAGGACATATAAAAACTTTTTACCACATTCTTTCCGTTTCTTTCATTAACTTAATTTAACTTAATTAAATATTGAACAAAATAAATAAATTACAAACTAAAAAAAAATAATGATGAATTTTTTTGGAACTAATAAATGAATGAAAAAAAAACGGACTCAAAACGAAACTAAAATATATGTACATAAACGCCTCTTTGTAGGCGTGTCGGCCTCTCTGGCAGTCACCGACAAATTACTTTTTTTTAGATTTGAAGTTTTGGAGTAAGTTTCCGAATTGCCAATGCCAAATTTGGTTGCTTTTATTATTTAAAACAAATAGGTTGGGCTGGGTTTAGCTTGAGCAGCAAACAAAAAATCTCAGGCCGCCATTGTCAGCCAAGGCAAAATTAAAAGCCAAAAAAATGTTAAACTGCTAGCATTTGTGCTTCGCCAGTTGCCGCCGATATATGTATGGCTTCCATTTGAGTCAGTCACCACCACGAAAATATCTGACCAGGCCCGGAAATGTGGCCTGGTCTGAGGAACTGGATCTTCAATGGTCGCGTTTGGCCATAATAAAAAACGAGAGCGTAAGTTAAAGTCGGCTCTAACTGACTTCGATATAACCGTTACTCATGTAAAGAAATGTTTAATAGCCTTCCCGAGTGCCTGAGGTGGGGCAGCCGAAAAGAATGCAACATTTTTTTTAACTCGTCTATTTATCATCCGATCTTGATGAAAATTTCAGGGCTTATAGATGTTGCGATCATGTAAGTTTTATATTTGAGATCGATATCTCAAAAATTGTGGGAGTTAATCAACATTTTTTATTGTGTGGGTGGGGGTGGGCGTGGCAAAAATTTGAAATAAACTTGATCTGCGTGCAGACAATAGGAGTCTACATTTCAAATTTGGTTGCTCCTGCACTTCTAGTCTCTGACATATAGGTGTTCATACAGACAGACGGACAGACTTACAGAGGGACGGACGGACAGACGGACATGGCTATATCGACTCGGCTGTTGATACTGATCAAGAATATATATACTTTATATGGTCGGAAATGATTCCTTCTGCCTGTTACATACATTTACACGACTTTAGTATACCCTTTTACTCTACGAGTAACGGGTATAAAAATTCCCTTACGACCTTATCCTACACCTATCGCAGAACGCCTCATCCGTCCTTAATGGCCAATCCGAAATTTTAAATGGCTCCTAGCCAAAATATTATTTGGGGTGGCTTCTCGTCTTTGTCCAAATACGGTGATTTTTTCACATAAAAAAAACTTTTGTACTAATATATCTCACTTTCTGCGACTGCGCGCAATCCACTTGCATCACCAACTGACTATCTCGACCTTGGGTTACTATCTTCAAAGTCACGTTCCATATTTTTAAACGTTCCGGGTCATTGGACTCTTGCCCGTGAAACGTCCGCCCTAATGCACGATTTTTCCCCCATCCCTAGCCTTCCTCGCTTTGCAACACCTTTTCTTCCAGCCCATGGTTGCCATTCGGCCTTATCGATACACACGGCTTACAACAAAATAATAAAGAGTGGTTAGACGGATAACTCTTATTAGTTGATCCACTGGCTAATCATGGAAGACCGGATAAGCCATTCGAAGATTGTTCCATTTCCCATTTCCCAAATAAAAAATTTCCGAAGTTAAAGAAACTTCGTATAGTAAGCTTGTAGTTGCAACAACTAGCGACTCAAAATTAAATAAGCAACTCGCAAGTGAGTTTACCTCTAGTGATAAGTTGTAAATTCCATTTTGAGTCACCACCCACACGTCGGTCGGAGCCTCAAGTAATAGTGTAATAGTGCCATCTCCCGATTCTCAGTGTCAAGACTTATCTCCGACCATTTCCTTGTCCGCTTCACCAGCTAGCATGCTAGGTTTGTCTCCATTGCCTCCCTCCCCAAGTCAAAGAGTTAATAATAATTCTTTAAAGAAACCTCCAAACCGAAGACTAGTTAGTTCTCTTATAGTGCCGCCTGAACCTGATAAAAGTGCTTCCCTTTCTTCACAGCCTCCCCTTCTTACTGTTATAGCACCTCGCAAAACAGTTTTTGCGTCTAGGTTGTCTCCTAAAACTACTTGCGAGAAAATTGCCGCCTATATTGCGAGCAAGTCCTCAGCAAGTGTTTCGATTTCAAAGTTTAATTTGGCCCAGCCTCGTGATGTAACTTCCTTTAACATAAGTGTTCCAGCTGAAGCATTTCCAATCATATGTGACCCAGAATTTTGGCTGCCAGATATGATTGTTCATGAGTTTAGGCAAAAATATCGAGTTAGGCCAATGACCGTCAGCTTGCCCTCAAATGTAGGGTCTAGCTCTAATAGGGTTTCAAAAACTAATTCTGTCCCTCAGTCCTCATATAGCCTATCAGAATGTTAGGGGTCAGTTATCCAAACTTTCTACCTTGTTCTTGAATAGTGCTTCATTTGAGTTTGACAGACGTGGTTTCAGAGACGTGGTTAAATCCATCAATCTCTGATTGTGAAATTTTGTCAAATGATTGTAGGTGATTTCAACTTACCAAACATCGTATCATATCTTAATGGCTCAACCTATTTTGTGCCATCAACACAGCATGACTTTTTAGATCATCTGTTTGATATGTCCTTGTCTCGGATCAATTCAATTCCAAACGATCTTAATAAATTGCTGGATCTTGCCTTTGTCGCTGACAGTACTAATGCTGTAGTCTCTAGGTCCGCCCTTCTATTATTGCCCGAAGATATTTACCATCCTACGCTTGAAATCTCTCTTTCAGTTTCTGAACCTACTTCATCAACCTCTAAAATTCAAGTCATTGTTTTCGTAAAGGAAACTTTACATTATTAAATCAACTTATTTGTGCAACAGACTAGTCTCCTTTGCTCAATGCGGTTGATTTAGACTTTGCTTTTGCCTTTTTCTACGAATCCATTTATTCTCTCTCAGATATCGATGTGTTCCTAATTGCGTAGCCTCTCCCGCGTCACTTAATCCTCCTTGGTACTGTCCTAGACTTTCTAATTTGAAAAATATTAAGTCTGCTTCAAAAAGTATAAAAGAACTGGTTCTACTGTTAATTTTTCTAAATTTTCAATAGCAAAATCTAATTTTGCACCTTTTAATTCTGAGTGCTATAAGAATTATCTTGCCCGGTGCGAACTTCAATTTGCAGAAAACCCTAAGCAATTCTTTAGCTTTGTGAACTCTAAGCGTAGATCTTCATCATTACCTTCTTCTTTTTTCTGGGTGACCAAAAGGCTAGCAATGATTCCGCTGCCGTCGACCTATTCGCAGACTTTTTTCAATCATCTTATTCCTCTCTCCACTTTACTAACACTTCTTATCCTTATAACATTTCTTCTTCTAACTCAATTTGTGCTCCCTCAATTAGTGAAAGCTCTTTCGCATTTGAAATCTCTAAAATCCTCATACTCTCCTGGGCCTGACAACATTTCTAGCTGCGTGCTCAAAGAGTGTTGTATTTCTTTATGCAATCCTTTGCTTGAGCTTTTTATTCTATGGCTAGAATCTACTGTGTTTCCGAATCTTTGGAAAGAATCTTATATTATTCCTCTTCATAAAAAGGGCAAAAATCTGATATATCCAATTATAGGGGTATAGCCAAGCTTTTCGCTATTCCAAACTTATTTGAACAGATTCTAACCTCATCCTTACAGCACTATTGTAAATCGATTTTATCCCCTTTCCAGCATGGATTTACAAAGCGTCGGTCAACTACGAGCAATTTGCTTGAATTTACTTCAATGGTTAACGATGGCTTCCTTAAAAAAAATCAAACTGATGTCATCTAAACCGACTTCAGTTAAGCATTTGATTCTGTGAACCACGATCTTCGCTGGCTATTTATACGATTGGCAATAAACCATTGGAACGAATATCTACAGTCGCTGATCTTGGAATTCTTTTTGACCCCAAACTGAGTTTTAATCCTCATATTTCCTCAATTGTTAATAGGGCGAATGGTGTACTTGGATTCATTAAACGTTGGTCGAAGGAATTTAATGATCCATATACCACAAAGCTTTTGTACACTGCTTTAGTACGTCCTGTACTTGAATAATGCTCGTCCGTCTGGTGTCCGCAGTATAAAAAACATGTAGATCGCATTGAATCGGTTCAGAAGCAATTCTTGATTTTTGCCCTAAGTGGCTTAAATTGGGACCCTTACCTTCGTTTACCAGCGTACTCTAACACACTCTTGCTTATTGAACTTCCTTCGTTAGCTAATCGTAGAACAGTCCTAGGCGTTTCTTTTCTTCATAAGCTAATTATTGGTGATGTAGACTCTACCGAACTCTTAGGTCGCCTTAACTTCTCCGTTCCTGATAATGCCCAGCACAATCGTTTTCGGGTCTTATGTCAAAATTACAATGATCTCTATCACCTGCTCTCAACAGATCGCTCTCTCTTCTCACTAAAAACATCTCTCTATAATTATCTCCGGCGAAATCTCCGACCACTTCTGGATGTGAGTAGGGACATAGCTTGCCGGACTGGCTGAAAAATCTTCCCCTACCGGGTCAGAGATTTTCCGGGTATTTAATTTTAAGTTTTACGTTTGCATTTTTATACCCTTGTAGAGGGTATATTAAAATTGTCGAGATGTTTGTAACGCATAGAAGGAAGCATCTCCGACCTTATAAAGTATATATATTTTTGATCAGCATGACGAGCTGAGTTGATATAGCCATGTCCGTCCGTCAGTCCGTCTGTTTCTATGCTATCTCTTCCGTCAGTTTTCGTCGTTTGGTACAAATACGCTGCACATTTGTCGGAACCGGCCAGATCGGATGACTATAGCATATAGCTGCCGTAGAAACCATCGGTCGAAAAGGTTGTTTTAGTGAGAAAAACTTTTTTGTCTTCAACGCAAACATCCACAAACCTCTTAATTATAAGTTTTCTGTGCTTTCACATAATTCCACCAAGTTTGATAGGACAACTATATAGTATAGCTGGCATAGAAATTGGGTGTAGAAAATGTATATAGGAGGCCTTGTCAAAAATGTGTACATTTGGCCGAATGTACATATTTGTGTCTACTAATTTATATAAATCATACAAGCTACAAGGGTATAAAAACTTCGGTCGAGCCGAAGTTAGCTTTCCTCTATTTTTATACTCTGTACCGAAAGTACATAGAGTATATTAAGTTTGTGCAAAAGTATGTAACAGGGAGAAGGAATCGTTTCCGACCCTATAAAGTATATATATTCTTGATCAGCATCAACAGCCGATTCGATATAGCCATGTCCGTCTGTCCGTCTGTCCGTCTGTCCGTCCGTCCGTCCGTCCGTCCGTATGAACAAAGAGATCTCAGAGATGGTAAGAGATAGAGGTTTGACATGTATGGGACATATATTTCTTATACTTGCAGGCAGATCAAGTTTATTTTCAATTTTTGCCACGCCCCCTCGCGCCCCCGCAATTTGGAAAAAACGTCATATCTCCTACAGTTTTGATGATAGAAGGTTCGTACTTTCTAGAGATATCTAGTACTCAAAATTATTTATCGATTTGCTGAAGGAATGATAAAGATCGGATGAACGATACTCAAGTTATGAGCAAAAAACGGTCAGTTAACACCCCCCACCCACCCCACCCATAACCTAAGCATTGCGTTCAGCAGAAGCAATCTTAGTGAGAGAGAGAGAGAGAGAGACTTAGAGAGCGCACTGCGTTGTGCGTTGTGTGTTAACTGGCTGTTTGACTCGTGACCAAATGCGAGCTGCGACATTAAGGGTGCAGAGTATGTTATAGTCGGGCTTGACCGACTTTCTTTCTTGTTTATGATGCCCTTGTAGAAGATATATTAAAATTGTCGAGAAGTTTGTAACGCATAGAAGGAAGCATCTCCGACCACATAAAGTATATATATTCATGATCAGCATGACGAGCTGAGTTGATATAGCCATGTCCGTCTGTTTCTATGCTTTCTCCGCCGTCAGTTTTAAAGCTATCTTAACCAAACTTTGCACGAAATCTTTTGGTGCAAAGACGCTGTACATTTGTCGGAATCGGCCGGATCGGATGACTAAAGCATATAGCTGCCACAGGAACTATCGGTCGAAAATGTTGTTCTAGTGAGAAAAACTTTTTTTGTCTTCAACGCAATCGTCCCTAAGCCTCGTATTTATATATTTTCTATGCTTTCACATAATTCCACCAAGTTTGGTAGGACAACTATAAACTGCCATAGAAGCAGCTTCTATAAGCAGCTAAGCATAAAAATTGGGTGTAAAAAATGTAAATAGGAGGCCTTGTAAAAAATATGTACATTTTGCCGAATGTACTATTTGTATCAGTGGATTCAGGCTACTAATTTATATAAATTATACAAGCTACAAGGGTATATTAACTTCGGTTGAGCCGATGATAGCTTTCCTCCATTTTTTTTTAAGTTCACTTTTAGATAGTTTTTTGTTTATTTTTTTTCTCTATCTCTGTTTTATTTTAATTTAGTATATTATATTATTATTATTTTTGTTAATTTTTTTTTTCCTACATAACTATAGGTTTTGGTTTTTTTTTCCCACTCTTATCATTCTCTATATTATCAAAGTTTTTGCTAACTCTAATAACGTCTCTGACTACAATACGCTGTGATTAGGGGCATAGCTGACCGGACGAGCAAATAAAATTCCCCCACCGTGTCGGAGTCGTTATTAGTTTATTTTGCAATTTTACTAGATTTTCTTTGATAGGCTTCCTTAGCTCATCAAAATTTTTTTGTAACGCATATATATTTTTTTTTTTCTTTACAGCCTTTTGAGGATTAAATAAATACATAAATAAATAAAAAAAAGGATGGAGGTCGATAATGATATTTTACAACTTTTGGCAGAACATTGTTTACCTTGTAATAACAGTTCAAATGATAGTAGTTCCGGATCAGATTAAAAAGCTTTTTTTTCATTTGTTAATCATTTTTGTCATTTTTTCTTATTATAATAAAATTTTTGTTATAAAGAAAGCAGGGATTAATACCGGAAACCAGTGTTGCCAAATCAGCTTTTTTCCCGTCATTTCTAGCTTTTTTTAAAACCGTATTGCGGGAAAAATTTTGAAACAGCGGGAAGCGAGAGTTCTGTTTTTTTTTAAAATGATTTCGGTTTTTTTTCAGCTTTATTTGTACTTTGGGTTCATTTGCAAAACTTATAAACAAATCGATAGTTCGTCGCCTTTGTCAGGCATTTATCGACCCTAATTGCCACCTATAACGTTCAGGAAACAGTCAAGCCAAGTGCTAGCCAAGCTTACAGATCGTTTGACAACAATGCCAAAAGCTTACAAACAAAAAAGTCGTAGAGTCCGGCTGCAAAACGCGGAGTTTAAGGCTTGGCACGATGTGACAATGTAAACTTCATTAAGCTTCATCTTAAAAAACAAATGGATTATTTCATCAGATATTAATATTAATCTAATACATGTAGAAGATTTTGAGAAATTTGTTTTCAAAGATTTATGCTTCTTATGGATAGGTAGGTAGGTAGTTCCGGCTGGCCTTTTGTAGAGGCCACACATTGACCTTACGGTGAGTGAGGCCGGGTGGTTTTTCTGGGTACCATTAGAAATCTAAGAGGATCTTTGACGTTTTGGCAAATGCCAATAGTTGTTTGGGAGACTTCCTTGTCGCCTTCTTGTCTTAGCGATCGCTGGGCAGCTGCAGATTAGGTGTTCCAGAGTTTCTACGACTCCAGGTTCCTTATATTTCCTGCAGGTGTCCGCTGTCGTAGTGCCTAGTTTTTTTGCGTGAGCGGCTGCTAGGCAGTGACCAGTTAGTATGCCTATAAGCAGTCTTCAATCTCTTCTTTAGAGCTGTGGCATATAGTGCGTGAATTTTTTGTCTCTTGTCTCGCACATAATTTTTGAGATTCTGCAGCCGGTTGTGTTCTTCCACTTTTCCTCTGCTTTTTTCTCCGCTTTCTCCTCCATCTTGCTGTATAGCGTCTGTACGGAGATAGGTATGATTAGTGTTGCTTCTTGGCTAAGTGCGGTTCCAGCTTTTGCAAGACTGTCAGCCATTTCGTTTCCATCAATGCCCCGGTGGCTGGGAGTCCAGTAGATTTGCACCTTTCTAGAGATGCTGAGGGAATTTATTGCCTCCCTGCTAGCCAGAACATTTTTGGAGTTAATAGCGTGTCTCTGCATTGCTTTGATTGCCGCTTGGCTGTCAACGTATATGTTTATTTGGTTGTTTGGTGCGTATTGTTCTGCCAATTCCGCTGCTTTCCTTATTGCTAAGACTTCCGCCTGGAATATGGTGCAGTGGTCTGGCAGTTTATAGGAAAGCCTCAATTCCGGAGCAATCTTGGAGCCGTCTGTGAATAGGTGCATTGCTTCCTGGGCCAGTCCTGTACGCCAGTCTTCTGGTCCCAGTAATGCTGATGCACCTGTGAAGTTGGCTTTTGGGATCATGTAGTCCGTGCTACTGTTGATCACTCTACCCACCATGCTGTGTCCATAGCTTTGTAGCGCCATGGTGCCTGCCGCCCAAAGGGGAAATTCCCAGGGCAAATTCCTGATGGTACAGTGCCTTCTCGATGGTGGCTACTAGGGAGTGTAGCGCCGTTTCCACCGATTTACCTTTCGTGTATGCGTGCTGATTATTCTCTAAGGTCAGGTTCAAGCCTTCTCTTAAGGTCGGTGGAAGTAGTCAACTTTTTCAGCAAACTTTTGGCCAGTATCCCCTCCCTCCCTAAAGTCCGGTGTTAACAAAGGCTTCCACTTGATAAATGTAAACGGTTGAAGGTATACAAAAAAAAAAAGAAAACCTTTTTTACCTTTTCTTCGTCAGAGTTTTAATTAAATAGCAGTTTTTCCATTGTTTTGAGAAGGAATGATGTGAGGCTTATGGGTCTATAGTCCTTTGGTTGCACATGACTGCATTTTCCCGCTTTTGGCAAGTACAAAGCGTGCTGTCCTCCAGACCACAGGTACATAGCTCCATCTCAAGCAAGCTTCAAAAATGGATTGCAGCCATGGGTCTTTAGCATGGCTGGGAAGCATGGCTGGGAAGCATCCAGTCCTGGGGATTTGTAACTCGCGAACGAGTCGATCGCCCAACGGATTTTCTCTGGAGTAATGATGTTATTTGGGATGTTGATTTGTTGCGTGTGTAAGTCGTGAGGCTTATCTGACTCAGTGACTACAGTACAGCCTGGGAAGTGCGCATCAAGAAGACCGCATGTCGCTTCCCTGCTGCTTTCCGTCCAGTGGCCGTCGTTCGTTTTCAGCTGACTCTGCATGGGTGGCTGCTTTGACAGCAGTTTCCTGAGTCTAGCTGTTTCGGAGACTTTCTCTATGCTGGAGCAGAAGGTTCTCCACGCGTTTTGCTTTACCTTTCGTACTTCTTTTTTGAAGAAGCGAAGTCTTATCTTGTATTCTTCGCAAATTATTTGCTCATCCGCTTCTTTGGCGAGTTTGAAGCATTCTTGCACGTCCTTCCTCTGCTCTTTCAGCGCTGGGGTCCACCAGGGGGATCTGGTTCTCCGTTTGCTAACTGTGAGTTTGCATGAGGATTTGTATGCTTCGGTAAGGTTGGACGTGAGCGTCTTCACGGACATCTCAGAGCAGATGTTCGCGCAGATGTTCGCAGGCGTAGGTAGTTTTGATTTTACAGTTTTAAGGTAGGTTAAGGTAAGGTTAAGGTAGGCGTTTCTGGTTTGGTTGTTGTCGAACTCGATCTTAAAATGGATGTACTTGTGGTCTGAGAAGTAGAGTCTTTCGAGGACTCTCCATTCTGATGCCTGAGTACTATCCCCTAAGGTCAGAGTTAGGTCTAGGACGTTGGCCGATGTTGGTCACACGTATATGGGCACAACTCCAACGTTTTCTACTTTAATATTAGTTTGTAGTATCCCACCCGACAAATAAACGTATGTTAACGGACCTACGACATTTACGATAGTTTCTCTTAACAACGATATCCGAATTTCTTAAGATAGACGGGTTACATACGGATTTTCATTTTTTTCTCTGTTTGTGACAGCTTGTCAGTTGTTGCCACCTGATTTGTTGATAAATTTAGAGCGAAAATTACCATATACATATACCAGTTTATGATATATGATATATGTTTTTCTATTCGATGAAGGAAGAGTAGGCAGCTGAGAAAATAGATTCGACCAGGTGGTGGTCTCTTTTAATCATTAGTGTGGTCACCTCATGCATACGCGGATTGACACAGTCGAATACCAAAATGGTAACTGATGCAAAAGTTGTCCAAGTTGTCATATTACCTTCGAGACTATATGTGATCGCATTTTGCCCTATATTGTGAGTACTATAAGGACTTCCAAATCTTCCTCTAAATCTCTCTATCTCTCTCTGTCTTTAGCTGAATCTGGCCCAAAAATCTGCCGTTAAGGTGCAACACTTACTGCCTACCTTGCCACAGTTAAGAAAATACCACGCAGCAAAGCCAATGTCTTTCCCGATTATATACTGCCATGGATTTGGCCAGTGAACTAAGTGCGGTCATTGTGCGTGTGGCCATTGCCCGGAATATTGCCGCTTTGGCGAAAACAGCTGATTACTTTTTGGAGGAGACACAGAGCAATGCTCTGAATCAGATGCCCACACCACGCTGTGAGGAACAAATTAATGCTTTGCATGACGCTCAGTTTGCTGACCGATGCACAACCCATTGTCAAGCAAACCCTAATGGAGTCGGGCTTTCTTTTTCCAGTGTTTTTTTTATCAAAGATGTTAAATTAAATAAGTAAGCTATGCCAATATTCCGCAGATTTCAACCATTTTTTAAATGCTCCTGCTAGAAGAGTTAGCAAAGAGAATGCAAACTATTGTTATTGGCTGTAACTGTTATTTTCAGTTATTTTTGTGCCAAAAATGCGATACAATTTAACAAAACTGAATTAATTCATTTAAATAAAGAAACAAAACTAACAAAAAGTACAAATGGAAAACAAAATGGAATGAAACAAAACATTCTTATCGCGAAAGTAAACGTTTACAACACGTTTCCGAATCCGTTCTCGACACTTTCTCGATAGCGAAATCGTATTGGAAACGATTCAGTTTTCGATCCGTTTTCGTACGTTCCGTTCCGTATGACAATTGGCTGGTTTTTCCTACTCGCCTCGGCCGTTAGACGTACGAGCTCGGCCGGTGGTGACTCTCGCTCGTGTGCCATGTAGCAGGACGCCATTATTATTGGCTAATCATCGTGGCCTTCCAGGGCTACAACTGAAAGGTCGTCCGTGCTATAATTAGACATAAGGTAAGCATAGATGCCTTTTCTTACCAGAATGGCTGTCCGTGCCTTACTTACCGCGGTGGGATGGAAAGTATTGTAGTTTTGTGACCTTAGCCCAGAGACCTTGTTCCCTGTCGCAATCCAAGGTTTCTGAACTAAGGCCACATCGGCGGGCCCTTCCTCAAGGGTTATTAGGAGCTCCGCCGACGCAAGCTTGCTTTTATGCAAGTTGATCTGGAGGACCTTCAACTACATGATCGTTGTCGGCGTCCCCCGGCCAGGATGGATCAACTACCATGGTTGAATCCTCCTGCTCGTCGATCTCCAGGCTGAATGGGTCAACTATCATGGCTGAGACACCATCCTCTTCGTTCTGAGCAGAGTGCATTGCCTCTGTAATGTCGAGGCTGCTGGCTCTTTCGACCATCTCGTCGATGCCAAGGTCCTTCTCGACCTCCCCAGCCTCCAGCGTGTGCTCGTTCTTGTCTTCTGGGTGGCGCTTTTTGAGTCGTAGGTGCACGCTGCCTACTCCCCACGCCATCTTCCAGAACCTTGGGTAGAGCAAATCGTCGGCCTCCTTGTTGATCTGGAGGACCATGTGCTGCCCGTTCTTGTCGGGCTTAGCAACATAAAGCACCTTCCAGTCGCTTGTTGGCACGTCCTGGTTTTGCCACCGTAACAGTTTCAGCGCCTGCTCCTTTGGTACTACCCTTGGGAAGAGCACTTTCGCCTTCGGAACTGACGGAATACATGTTCTGTCAACAACCTCCAGCTGAGCACCCTCCCATGGGCTTCCCATGTCTGCAACGACGCTTTTGACCCACTTGAGGGTGAGATCGTCCATGCATTTGAGGATCTTGACTCCAAACAGCCAGCCTGCTCCGTCAAACGTTACCGGTTGCGCTGCTGGGTCGTCCATCCTCTTAAAAATTTCCTCGAACAGCATCCCCTCCACTTGCTTCCACTGTTCTGGCGTCATTTTTCCGAAAGGGTCGCTTTTGTCGACTAAGGCTACGGTGAGATGCCGTTTTGCCACGTCGCTGGCTGACTCCTTTGTCGGTTTTTGTGTGTTTGGGGTGGAGCTTGGTAAAGCATGGCTCCGCGGTCTTGGGCATGGCTGTTTGGTGACTGGGGCCTCTACCTTCGCTTGCTCGGATGAGCGCTGCCGCTTCATTACCACGCTTTCCTCCACCCTATTAACGTATGCGGCGGAGGTGGCTTTCATCGCCGGTCTCTCCGCAAAGTGCTTGCGACCCTCCTTGATCTTTTGCTCGGCCCATGCCAGCTTTTTGCTCTCTTCTGGGGAGAGCTTACCGCTGCCATCGAGCCGCGCTTTGATCTTAAGCGCCGCCTTGTATTGGGCCTTCGCTCGCATGCCATCCTTAGTCCTTTTGGGCCTTACCTTACTTGAGGTACTAGAACCCGCAGAGTTTATAGAGCCGCCGTGCGATTCGCAGTCCGAGTCAGCATGGACTGCGGTACCATGGCAGAAGCTGTACTACTGTCTTGGCCTGCTCCAACCGCAACAGAGTTGTGACCGCTGGCGACACGAAGAGAGGATTTCTCCTCACCGTGCCCGCCGGTGGTAGCAGTCACGCCTTCCACCGACGTTTGGGCTGATATCCCAGCCCGAGTTTGGTCTTTGGTTTTGTTCATTAACGGACCCATATTGGTTACTTTTTGTTCTTGGGAACCATCCCATAGCATTTTATGCCTGCTGCCAGGCACCTCTTAACCATGGCTCCGGCTCAACTCTACCCAACTGAAGATGGATAGTGCTGGCCATCGCGTTAGCTAAACACTCCATTTCCTGGATGTAAGACGCGCAAGTGACACTAGGTATAGCTCGCTTTAAGCCGAGGTGCATACAGTGTCCAATTCCCAGCCGACACCCTCGGGGAGGGTTCAGTTAGAGGATTTCTGTCAGCCTTCTTATGGAAAGCGAATTGGAGAAATCCATTCGAGACTGCTGCACAAATTTCGAAGTTGAGCTTATAAAGCAATTGAAGCTCAGGCACTGATCTGCTTTTTGGATTTTCACAAAATTCATTGTATGAAGCAATTTAATTGATTTCACCTGACAATCTTAGCATTCTTCAACAAATCGACAAATTTTCGGTTGACAACATTCTACGACCAAAAAGAAACAATGCATTGTTACAATTTTGGAAGAATTTTTCGTAGAAGATAATGAAAAATTAAGCTTCAATATAATGATATACATTAAGTCAAATGGAAGAACGACTATGAAACTAAAGTTTTGGAGTAAGGTAATCGCTTCCAAGAACTCTGGAGGTAATCAAAGACTTTTTTAGTTAGCCTCGTTAGCGATTCAGATGTTGTTCTTGTCATGGTCCAACGCTGAAGATGAGCGTATCTTCAGTAAGGTTAATACTGTAAAATCATGATATTGTATATTAGTGAAACTGAAATTAAGAAATTAATTAAAAATATAATATGTGTAGTCCCAGATACGGGTTACGTCGACATGCAAAATGCTGCGTCGATTATAAGGTTATAAGATTATATTTACCTTAAGCTTATAGGCACAACTGAGGCCAACGACCAGGATGAGGACAAGGAACTTCATCACTCTGATGATAAATTAAATATATTTTAAATATATAATAAGAAATAAATAAGAAGAAAATCCATGCGCTTTTTTTGTCGAAAAATACAGCTCTTTTTCCTCTCCGTCCCGCCGAAAACGGATTTTTTTTCTCGGCAAAATCGGCAACACTGCCGGAACCGGAATCGCTTCTGGGACTGAGTTCGCGAAATTGTACGCATACTAGAGGTTGCCACAACTAAACTTCAAGCCGAAAAGTTTGTTTTGGGTGATTTTTAATCCATTTGGATACTCTGCAAATTGGAAATATCAAAAAATTCGTCCTCTCTACTGAAAAAGTTTGTTCAAAGAAAAGCGAGGGAAATCCTTTTTTGAAAATAATGCTTTTTTATTATTTGGCATATTTTTGGAACCTCGATATAACGTAACGCTAAGTACTGAGCAAAAAATACTTGATTCAATCTTTTACAAAATATTTATGCACAAATTCATCTGTTCATCTGAAAGCGCCGAAAAAGTTGATATATATTGCAGGAAAAGAAACTTGGTGATAAAAACACTTCAATTGTGTCAATTGTGTGTTGTGGATTCCATTAAAACTTTTCACGCATTTAAACGTGTTCGAAACCATAAAAAACATTCTTAACTGGTGGTTAACGTCCACGAATTCTGGTCCACGAAGTTCCCAGAATTGTTTGAGATTTCTAAAGTCGTGCTTTCTGTTCCAGTTACAAAGGTTAGCGTGGAACGCCTATTCTCTGGCGTAATTTATAATGAATCCGCTAAGAAGTTGTATGGACCCAACCACATAGAATGCAATTATGTTACTGCGAGCAAAGCACAATAATGCTGCACGTATAAAATTCAAAGTTAAGTTTGAAAACTAATAATATATAAGGTTGTCAAAAAAGTCTTGCGGTATTTTTATTGAATTTTCAATTGTTCATAAAATTGGTTATAATAATGCGATTTAAGTCAAATATGCGCCGTCTTGTTCGATGACGAGTTCCCAACGAGATGCCAACTTCATAATGCCCCTCTTATAGAAGCTCGCTTCCCTATTGGCAAAAAACTCGGAGAGCCAATTTTCACAGGACTCTCTTGTGGCCAACTTCCGACTACCAAGCTCGTTCGCCATGGACAGAAATAGGTGGTAATCACTTGGTGCGAGATCCGGACTATACGGTGGATGCAAAAGAACCTCCCATCCGAGCTCCCGGAGCTTCTGGCGCGTCACCAAAGATGTGTGTGGCCTGGCGTTGTCCTGATGGAAGACAATTCGGCCTCTGTTGATCAAAGATGGCCTCTTCTGCATGAGTGCTGCATTCAAGCGGTCCAGTTGTTGGCAGTACAGGTCCGAATTGAGCGTTTGGCCATAGGGGAGCAGCTCATAGTGGATGATTCCCTGCCAATCCCACCAAACACACAGAAGAACCTTCCTGGCCGTCAATCCAGGCTTGGCCACCGTCTGGGCAGCTTCACCGCTTTTCGACCACGAACGTTTGCGCTTCACGTTGTCGTAAGTGACCCACTTTTCATCGCCAGTCACCATCCGCTTCAAAAACGGTTCGATTTTGTTGCGATTCAGAAGCGATTCGCATGCATCCATACGGGCAAAAATGTTTTTTTGCGTCAAGTCGTGTGGCACCCATACATCGAGCTTCTTTTTGAATCCAAGCTTCTTCAAATGGTTTATAACGGTTTGATGACTCATGCCCAGCTCTTGGCCGATGCTACGGCTGCTACTATGCCGGTCTCTTTCGATCAATTCAGCGATTTTATCGCAATTTTCGACGACAGGCCTTCCGGACCGTGGCGCATCTTCGATCACCTCTGCACCAGAACGAAAACGTTGGAACCATCGTTGTGCGGTGGAAATGGAAACTGTATCGGGTCCATAAACTGCACAAATTTTATTGGCAGCATGAGATGCATTTTTGCCTTTATCGTAGTAGTACTGTAAAATATGCCGTATTTTCTCTTTATTTTGCTCCATGTTTGCGACGCTATAACTCACGAACGACTAAAAACAAACAACAATAAATCAAACACGTGTTAGCGCGTGAAAAGAGCTTTCCAAAAAGCTCTAGCGTGAACCGATGCGACGAATACAACTAGAACTACGCGCTTGCAAAGACAAGCTTGCGGAAATACCGCAAGACTTTTTTGTATAATATTAATATAATATTTTTGTATATTATAATATTATTATAATATAATATATATGAGTATATAATGTAATCATAAGTTCTTAAATGTTAACTACGTACAAATATACGAAATATGAAATAGTCTATATAATTTTATTTTAAATGTGAAACCATTCATTTTGTGTTGAATTTTGACTCGGCTGTTG